>PVIW01004362.1:0-135070 GCA_004026585.1 Noctilio leporinus
AAAACTAACAACAAGCAAAACAGAACCAAGTGTATGAATACAAGGAATAGGCCTTCAGTGGTCAGGGGAACGGGGTAGGGGGGAGGGAGAGGTAGAGGCAAAGAAGGGGAGCAGCTTAGACAAGAACCTAGTATAAAGGAACCATGGACATGGACAACAGATGGGATTGACTTTGGGGGGAATGGGTGGGTGGGGAGGGGGACAGAGGGGAGCAAAAAGGGGATGGATGTAATACAACAACAATAAAATTAAAAAAAAAAAAGAAAGAAAGAAAATAAGAAATGATTAAAAAGGGTAGAATGTAGCCCTGGCTGGTGGCTCAGTGGATAAGGTGCCGGCCTGCGAACCCAAAAGTTGCAGGTTCGATTCCCCAGCCAGGGCACATAATGAGGTTGCAAGCTAGGTCTCCAGCCAGGTCCATAGCTGGAGGCAGGTGAAAAAGGCAACCATACATTGATTTCTGTCTCTGTCTCTCTCTGCCTCTCTCCCTTCCCCACTCTCCAAAAATAATAAATAAAATATTTTTTAAAAAATTAGAAAAAAAAAAAGGGTAGAATGATCGTATATGATCAAACTTAAGTTGTTATCAACTTAAACTGTTATAAGATCTTTAAAAATTATTTATTCAATTTTACAACGAGGGGAATGGAGGGAGAAAAAGGAGAGAAACACTGCTCAGTTGCCTCTCACATGCCCCCATCTGACGACCTGGACCACAACCCAGGCATGTGCCCTGAACAGAATTGAACTGGTGACCTTTTGGTTTGCAGTCTGGCATTCAATCCACTGAGCCACACTAGGCAATGTTTTATAAGCTTCAGGGTAACCACAAAGCAAAATCCTGCGGTATATACACAGAAGAAAAACAGAGAAACAGAGTCAAAAGCACAAAAAGTCATTATATGATGATAAATGGGTCAATTCATTTTATACTCAAGAGAATATAAAAATCATAAATATATATGCACCCAATGTTGGAGCAGCTAATATGTTAAGCAAATACTAAAAGAGCTAAATGGAGAAATAGACAACAATACAATAATACTATATAAGTAACTCATGAAACTCAACAGCAAAAGAAAAAAAAAAATGATCTGTTTAAAAAAATGAGCCAAAGACCTGAATAGACATTTTTCCAATGTAGACATACAACAGTTAACAGGTACATTAGAAAGGGCTAGACATCACTAATCATCGGAAGAATGAACACCAAAAACACAATAAGATATCAACTCACACCTGTCTGAATGACTTTTATGAAAAAGACCAATAACCAGTGGTGGGAAGAATGCGGAAAAAGGGAACCCTTGTGCACTGTTGGTTGAAGTGTAAATTGGTATAGCCATTATAGGAAACCGTTTGAAGGTTCCTCAAAAAATTAAAAATAGAACTAGTATATGATCCATTAATCCTACTTCTGGATACATAACTAAAGAAAATAAAATCAGTATCTAAACGACATGTCTGTACTCCCATGCCACTGCAGAATTACTCATAATAGCCAGGATATAGAAACAACATATCAATGGATGAATGGATAAATAACATATTATGTAAGCCCTGGCTGGTTAGCTCATTTGGTATGAGCATTGTCCAGATATGCCAAGGTTGTAGGTTCGATCTTTGGTCAGGGCACATGTAAGAAGCAACCAGTGAATATATAAATAAATATAACAACAAGTCAATGTCTATCTGTCTCTGTCTGTCTATCTCTGCCCCCATCTCTCCCTCTCTTAATAAAAACGGAAAATTCTCTCTATATAAGGCATATGTTCGTGTACACACACACACACACACACACACACACACACGCACACACACACACTCACACACCTTGTAGGAAATCAGCTCTTTGGAGATCTTAGTAAGGATGTATCAACTTCATAGACAAACACTAGTAGACATTAAATGCAAAAAAAAGATCAGAAGATGGAACACAGTAGAAAATCCAGAAACAGCCACACACACACACACATAAACACAGGCAAAATGGCAATGCAGTGGAGAAAGGGCAGTTTTCTCACTACGTGGTGCTGGGACACTACAATAATAATACGGAGGAAAATAAATTTCAATCCATACCCGTGGTAGGCAAGCTAACACCCTCCCCAAGATGTTTACACCTTCATTCCCGAAACCCATGAGTACGTTAAAAGTGAAAGGACAAAAGCCAGACTAGGAAAAAATTGTTTGCAAATCATATATCTGATATAGAACTTTTCTCTAGAATATGAAAAGAACTTTAAAAACTCCGTAATAGGAAACAAACAGAAACAAAAAGCTGGCAATTTGGACACTTCACAAAAGATACATGAATGACAAATAAGTACATGAGATGATGTTCAAAATCATTAGCTATAGAAAAATGAAAGGTAAAAACCACAAGGAGATGCAACACAAGTTACAAAGATGTGAAGCAACTGGAACTCACACACACAAACACAGCTGATGGTAAAATGGCACAACCATTGGAAAAGTTTGGCCCTTTCCCAAAAAGGTAAACATATGCTTACCCTGTGACCCTGGCACTCTACTCCTATGTATTTATGCAAAAGAAATAAAAATATATGTCCATACAAAGATTTGTAGGGGAATACTCCACAGCAGCTTTATTTGTCAGAGCCCCAAACACCAAGCAACTCAAATGTCCATTTACAGATGAATGAATAAGCAAACTGGAATACTGATATAATGAAATACTATTCAGCAACAAAAAGGAATGCACTGTTGATAACCGAAGAACCTCAAAATTGTCTGTGTGAAAGAAGCCAGACCAAAAAAAGGGCATTGCGTATGATTCATTTTTTAAAATAAAATTCAGGGAAATGCAATGTCACTAATGCATAGTGACAGCAGGCAGATCAGTGCTCAGGAAAGGGCTGGGGAAGTGCAGGAAGGACAGAGTACCAAGGAGCATGAGGAACCTTTTGAAAGTGACAAATACCCACTACCTTGATTGGGACGGCTTCATGGTTGTATGCATATGTATACTTACATCAGGGCTTATCAATTTTCCACTTTAAATATGTTGTCTATTGTATGCTGTTTGTACCTCCATAAAGCTGTTTTTAAAATATAAATATCTTTAAAGTATATAAAAGGCACAGTCAGACAGAGGCGCTAACAAGTTATGTTAGCCAGATACCACCAAGCAAGAGAAAGGTAGGGCTTTTTGGCTGCCTTGCAAAAATATGCTGAGATAAGTGAGGGCGCCAGCCCCGGCGGGAAACAGAACTGCTCGCCTTGTCACCTGGGCTGCGGGGTGTGCGCTGCGGGACTCAATGACTCTCCGGGTAGGACAGGGGTGTCAAACTCCTTTTCACTGGGGGCCACATCAGCCTCGGCTGCCTTCAAAAGGCCAAATGTAATTTTAGGACTGTATAGATGGAAGGACTCCCTAACAGGTGGGTAGCAACAAGGCGCGGGCAGAAGGCGCCGGGCAGGATAGAGCAAGGTGGCTGACTCGCTGCCGGCTTTGTGTCTGCCACCCGCGGGGTAGGGGGCGAGAGGGCACCTCCGAGGAGCGTTGGAGGAGAGCTGCTGGACGGACGCCCGAGCAGTTTCCACAGCCTCATTCCGCCCTGTTGTTAAAATGGATCCCCAGGATCCCCGCTTTCTCTGTCTACATTGCGTGAGCACTTTGTTTTGCACTGGGTGGCGTCCCACAGGTAAGCCGCGACGTTCAATCAGGAGTTCCAGTAATTCCTTACAACCAGGGCTCAGAAATTACCTCGCCGGGGCCAGCAAGGAAATGACGCAACCGGGAAATCCCGAGTCAAACCCCGGCAAGGGACGCGGCGCTCCAGAGCTCGCAGTCCTCCCGGGTCCCTGCCGGCCACGCCCTCCAGCCCCGCGGCCCTTCCCTTCCGGATCGGCTCCGGGGCGGGGCGGGAAGCGCCGCGGCCCCGGCCCGGGCCCCGCCCCCGGCGCGCGTCACCGCCCCTCAGCGCGCAGCCTCGGCGAGTCGCTTTACGGCCGGAGAAGAGGGTGGGCCCTCGCCTAGAGGTAGGCGGCCGAGCTGAGGGGCGGGGAAAGAGGCTTTTTGGGGCAGGTCGTAAGTGACGGCGCAGGTGGCGCGACAGCAGCTGGAGGGCGGAGGAGGCGAGTTGGTGTTTCCCGGGCCGAACCGGGCTGCGGGGGTTGCGGGGCCTGAGCCGGGGCCGTAGCCCATGGCCGGTGGTGCCAGCATGGGTGAAAGGGAGTGGGACGGGGAAGGCCTTGGGCTGCTTTGGGCGGTGGGTGGGGCTGAGGGGCAGGCGGGCTGGAGCCCTGGGTCCAGGCCGGGGGTCTGACGGTGATTGGTGTCCCTCCGCACCCGCAGCGGGGCCCGTCCTGTGCTCGCCATGAGGCCGCAGCAGGCGCCGGTGTTCGGCAAGGTGTTCATTCAGCGAGACTACAGCAGCGGCACGCGCTGCCAGTTTCAGACCAAGTTCCCCGCGGAGCTGGAGAACCGGGTACGCGTCCTGGGCCCCCGCACCCGCTCGGGGGCGGGGAGGGAGACTTCCCGGGGGCGGGGGAGGGGCACGGCCTGAAAGCCGGGCGGCGGAGAGTCCTGCGACCCTGGGTAGGGGCGGCCGGAGAAGGGGCGTTGGCCGCAGGTGTGCGGAGAGGGTCCCTACGAAGGTCTGGTGTTGGAGGAGGGAGGAGAAGGCAAGCCCCCGGGTGTGATGACCCTGTGCAAGTGCCCGATGCCCGGTGCCGGGAGTCTGTCCCAGTCGGCTTCCCTTGCCTCAGCCACCCGCACCCCGGGCTCGGGACAGCAGGGAGGAGGAACTCATTCCTGAGGCTCCAGGCCGCCCAGCGCACCGTGTTGTGAGCGATGTGTTTCTACCCCGCCGGACCGCGCGCGTCGTCATTCTCGTGACTGGTCGCACTGTGCGGCAGAAAGGATTCCTTAAATGTGCCAGCCAGTGCAGACAGGACTTACTGGAACCTGAAAAACGTAGGGCATTAGATGGGACTGGGCAGGGAAGTATTAAGAACAAGGCCTTAAACTTTGCCACTCCAATTGTCACTGGGAGCCACCTGCGTTGTGTTGGCTTGCGTGTCAAAATTGTCATCAGGACACACAGGTCTTTGGAGCAACCCTGTATACAGAAATGGAAGGATGAGATGTTTTCTTTTTCTTCATACTTAGCAAAAAAAAAATAAAAGTCATCGTATCTTTTGTTAAACCAACGAAATGAGCCATTTGAATAGGTGTGTTTTCTTGTACCCACGTATGTTCAGTACCCAAAGCAAAACTCTTGGTCTTGACCCATGTTACTCTACATCTGTGTACTGTTCAGAAGTCCATTTCTGGTTAGATGAGAGCAAGCTTTGTGGCTTTTCTCTTTGACAAGGAGGACAAGGGACGGAGGCGATTAGGCATGCTGTGGGTGTGGGGTTGAGAAATGCTGGTCATGGGATACGTGGGTGTAGATGAGTCTGTACTAGAAAAATGTGTAGCAGTCATTTAATAGCAGCTTGTAGCAAGGTAGGTTCTACCTTATTGCCAAGGTTGGAAAATCAACAGTGAAAAATTAGAGTGTCCTTGGGTCACGAACCTTGGGCAGATTAATGGCCCACCTATGTTTCTTTAAATGCAAATTAAAAACCAAACATGTCTCACGAAGATGGTTTGCAGATTAGCTTGCTTGTGAAACGCCTTATAAACGCTGCAGTTTGTTGTCACAATGTTATGAGTTAACTCAGCCTGGCAGTAGGTGGACATTTCCACACTGGTTTGAAGAGTTACAAATTGAGCCAATTGCTTACTGTCCAAAGCTACTGAATGTTATCTTAAAAATAACTCACCATCACAGTTAGCAGTGTTTTACATATTAGGACTTATGTGAAATGGGTCAAATGCTTTTAAGCTTGTTTTGGAAACTGTGACTTACACTATTTACGTACTTTCAAATCAGAATGTAAACTATTGTGTGTGTGTTTTTTTTTAACCACACTTATTTGGATGTTACACGGCTTCTTTGTCAAACTTTGAACTCACATTTGAGCCAAATATGTATGTGCATAATCAGGCATTAGTCTTCCACTGTGTGTGGTAGAGCTTTTATTTTATAGTTGGATACAGAATCACAATGCAGGCACAGTATTCCACTGTTTCTTCCAGGAAATTGCTATTTCTAAATTCTGGAGTCCATGTACTTGTTTAACTTCATAGAGCCCAGAACTACTTGTGATTCTGAGGACTGTATAGAATATTATATAGTGCTATTCAATAGTGCTTTTGATTTTCTCTTTAAATGTTTGGGTTATAACACTGGTTTATGCTTTAAACTGCTTGGGAAAGCTTTGATTTTTTTTCTGTGTTGAGAGTAAATTTAAATTACAGGTTTAAGTTTTCCTTGCTTGTTTGATAGAAAATTGAAATGTTTCTCTTTTTGTTTCTCAACTAACCCTAGAAATTGTACTGATTGCTCTGCCACTCACTGAGGCTGATTTTCCTTTTGTGAGAATATCACACTTGGCAGCTTAATAGAGGAAGAAACTAATGCACAAGTGTTTTGTGTTACTTTACAGCATTAAACATACACACATTTGTGCCCTCTAATTTGGGGAAGAGAACAAATTCTGTCTGCTAACAAGTTTACTTTCTCCATTGCCTGTTGGAATGTAATACTTTGTTTCCAGGACAGTTCTTTAAAGCATGCTTTATTCTCACTTTACTCAAAATACAGACACCCTAGGTCTTGGCAGAAGAGAAATGAGTGAACTATAATTGAGGTATTTGGTCCCCTATATACCTTTAAAAATGTCCCTATCTTGTCAGTAGAAATTACCTTTGACTTGTGATTACTTTAAGCTTCAGTCCCATGCTTTCTGCCACATAATTCAAGAAACAAGAATTCTGGGAAAATGAGCGTCGGTCCTATTTTCATTTTGATTTTCAATATTTGTTGATTCAAATTTGTATTTGGCTCCAACTTCATATATCTCCAAATTTGATACAGCTTCTGTATCAATGTCCAAGTAACTAGGGGAGAACACTGACAGTTGTTCGTAGTGCTAAAGAGGGAGGTGATAATTCCCATGTTTGTTCTGTTGAGCCCCCTTGTGTGGTAAGTTTTGCCTTTACTGCTGCCTTCCGTGCTTTTTACTTTTTTCCTCTTTAAAAATAACCAAAGAAATTCTTAACTGGTTTTTAGTTTTATTTCTTTTTTTCTTAACCCTTTTTTAAAAAGTCCTTTACTGTAGTTTTTGGTTGGTTGGTTGGTTGGTTGGTTTTAATGATGTATGATTTGCCTCCACCTGCAAAATCATCGTAGTCCTGGAACAACTTAAGAATTAATGTTGCTGGGATGAACAGTGATTCTGACCTGAAAGAAGTGTTTCTTGATTGGATCCCACGGTTTTGAATCATATTGTGCCAGAAAAAAATGTAAAGAATTCAAAGTCTTTATCAGGTCATAGCGTTGTAGGTAAATCAGAGGTGTTTGAGAGATAATTGAGATTTTTGCAGATTCACCGATAGACTAAATGAAGGCGTTAACTTAGGCATAATTAGGTGAAGATAATAGTTTACCTTTAATACTTGTTCCCTAAGCTCTTGTTCCAAGTCTCTTTTCAGGGAATGATCATTTTGATGTAGGTTCTGCTGATGACCATTCTTGACAAACCACATCGTCTTCAAGTGGTGGCTCAGTGAAGGAAAGCTACTCTGGCTCTTAGCACCATTGTCACCCATCCAACCCATGTCAGAAACTCTCATATTCTGGGGAATTAAAAGTAGCTCCTTTTGAAAAACAGGTAGAGCTGCCCCCACCACTTTAAAGT
Organism: Noctilio leporinus; assembly: GCA_004026585.1. Classification (NCBI taxonomy): domain Eukaryota; kingdom Metazoa; phylum Chordata; class Mammalia; order Chiroptera; family Noctilionidae; genus Noctilio; species Noctilio leporinus. The sequence continues at coordinate 7,777 of PVIW01004362.1, forward strand.
TTCCATGCCATTGGCTTACTGCATCCCCACAGTTTTTCACACAAAGGACAAAACAATGATTACCACTGCTTCTAACCCAAACAATTTAATAGTTTAAGGATGATGATCATAAAATGTTTTATACTTTAAAAAATCATGTTCTGAGTCTTTTATTCTATAAAAAGATTCTTAAGAGAATTCATATGTAAGTAGTTATTAGTTTTAGGAATAAGGGAGATAGAGAAGGCCTAAAGTAAGAACAGCTTAATTGTGCTTTGTTACCAAGAATGATAGTATTGAATAAAAAACTACTGAATGGCCTTGAAAGTCCTAAAGTATTAAGATTTAAAATCTACAAAGTGCTGTTAGAAGAAAATAAAGTGATATGGTAGAGGAAAGCAAAAGCAGATGAATGGAGTGAAAATGAATAGTAGTATTAGTGTAAATGTAAGATAATGTCATTGGACAGAAAGAGGTAATAGGATGACTTACTGTGAAGAGTTGCCCCGTAGTTTGAGATTTTTGAGTTTATGGTGAGCTTTTAGTACCGAATAGTTACTTTAAAATTAACTGGAGCCCTGGCCAGCATGGCTCAGTTGGTTGGAATATTGTCCTGTAACTGAGGGGTCATGGGTTTGATTCCTGGTCAGGGCATATACTTACTGTGGGTTCAGCCTACATTGCAGGTTCAATCCGCAGGCATGTATGAGAAGGCAACCGATATACTAATATATTTCCCATTGATGTTTTCCAGCCTCTCTCCCTTCTCTCTCTAAAGCAATGAAAACAAGTCTTTGGGTGAGGATTAAATAAATAAATAAATAAATAAAATGAATGAGGTATTATGTAAACAGAATCTAAAACATGTACCCTTTGATCCTTCTGTTTAAAATGTCATTACTTCCCTTTTTTTGCCTAGTAAATGCCTGTGTTTAGGTACTCAGTTTAACATTGCCTGCTCTTTCTAGGTAATGGGAAGGTCTCCTGCTTTTTCCCCCACCATACTTTATGCCTGTGTATGTCTATGTTACAGTGCTCTGTCAATTTATTGCATTTTTATGTTTACGTATTTGTTCTGTTCGCTCATGTGACTATAACCTGCTTGAGGACTGAGACTGTCTTACTCATCTTTCTATAAGGTCTCTTTTAACATGTAATGGTAAATGTGAATATAAGTAAATTGAAGGCTCAAAGAATTATATGATTTACTTGAAATTCAGGATAAAAAAAACTTTAAAACCATATTGAGACTTGAGATATCCAGTGTTCATAATCGGGATAAAGTTAAACATTAAGCAGTTTCAGTAACTTACATCCAGTTTAATCATCTAAAAATTGCTTACTGATTATTAGATAAGAATTTTGACAGAAACATCGAAATAAATTAGTGATAGCAAGCATTAGTGAATAGCCAGCCAGTCCTTTTTTCCAAAACTTATTTTTTAATTCTTTCCTGTACAGATTGATAGGCAGCAGTTTGAAGAAACAGTTCGAACTCTAAATAACCTTTATGCAGAAGCAGAGAAACTTGGGGGTCAATCATATCTTGAAGGCTGTTTGGCTTGTTTAACAGCATACACTATCTTCTTATGCATGGAAACTCATTATGAAAAGGTAAGGCTACCTTTGTTTTCATAAAGCCTCTTAAAATCATGAATAAGGTACCTTTGTTACATGTTGATGTTTATAAGATGACAATTACCTTAAAATTTAAAGTGGCATTTATAATAATAATTTTGAATTTTATTGTTGCTGCTGTGTCCGGAATATATGAATTAAGAGTCCTGCATTTTTCAGAAATAGGTCAAAATTGATATGTCAACTTGGAGTTGATGTATCAATGTTGAGATTGGTTCATACTTAAGAACAATATAAAAAGATCTGTGTTCTCCTTCTACCCAGCTTTCTGAGAATCTTTTTTTTTTTTTTTTTTTTTTCTTTTCTCCCTACATTTCTATTTTGAGTTCTGTCCCTTCACCTAAGTTCTTTCCAACTGGCTGCTAGACCCAGAGTTCCTGGCTTCTCAATGTAATGTCCAAAAGTCAAACCTTACCTCTCCCGTTTTGTTTAATAAGCACCCTATCTTTTTCAGTACAGTGTTGGGAGGATAAGGAAGAGAGAAAAATGTATCAGTTCTCAGAGACTGAAATATCTTCCATTTTCTCATTTGTTAACTTTGTATGATTTCCTCTAATACTATCCTAACTTATGTCCTTATTACCTCTCTCCTAGTTATTCAAATAGTCTTATTGTTTTACCTTTCCAGCCTGTCTGCTGCTATTTTCATAAAGACATGGCTTTATTTCCCTACCACTCCTTCTGAGTCAGAGACCTTCCCTGTCTTTCTATTTATTGCCACTGAGTAAAAAGTTGAAGCCCCTTCTCAAGCTTACCTTTTCAGGTCAGTCTCCCATCCTGTCCTCACTTTATCTTTGATCCAAATTCAGATACTCACTGGTCACCTTACATGGCCTCTAAGGTTATTCTCCACCTAGAATGCCATTCTTCACATGATCAGATCTCACCAGTCCCTTATGTCCTGCTTTCATCTAACTTTTCCTTACTCTTCTAATCAAAATCTTTTCTTTCCTTGGTATCCCCACAACATTTTATTTGTATCTGTTTTTGGCACTACCACTCTACTTTGGAATGTAGACATTTTCTTACTTGCCCATCAAGTAAGTATTTTTCTTGAGGTCAAGGACAACACCATAACTACTTTATATGTCATTTCATGCCTAATACCAAGCATTGGGTATTAGGTACTCACTGATTGTGTGTTAAATAGATAAATTTAAGTTAATCACAAGTAAGTCCCTAACATATCATTGAATTTTATGTTTAGAAAATGGAATGCTGAAATGATATCTATATTACACTTCACCTAATAGAAATGCCCTTGTGATTTTCTTGTACTCACAAAGTAGAGAGGAGATACTGTTGCAGCAGAAATATTTTGACCTAGTGTTACAAAAGGGTATATTTAGATAATAAGTTAGTAGTTTATATTCTCTACATATCAGAAAACCAGTTGGCATTCATTCTATTTAACATTCAAAATCAGAAGTTATAAAGGATCAGTGTCAGCTTTCAATCTGTTTTGTCATAGAGCTTCTCTTTAATAATACACTTGGTGAAGAGGAAGGAATTTGTTCATTTGATAAATATTTGTTGAAAGCCTACTATGTGCTAACCAGTATGCAGGGGATCTAACTGAATAGGTAAATGTGGTTGCTGACCTTGTGGGATTCATAAGCTAGGATAAGAACTGATACTAAGGAAGCAGAACCAACGAAATTGTAAATTGTGATAATTGCTTTGAAGCCAACACATTCTTTCTGTGATAGAATATAATAGGAGAGGCTTAATTTAGATTGTGTGGTTAGGAAAAGCCTCTGAAGAGTTAACGTTTAAGCTGCTACAAGAAGAATGAAAAGCCTGGAGCCATTCAGGCAGAGAGATAAGTACACTGTGCAAAGGCCCAGCCTGCTTCCCGAGTCCTGGGAACTGACAGAAGGCTGGTTTTGAAGAAGAGTGGGAAAAAATGTCTAGTAAATTTGGAGAGGTGAGGAAGAGCTAAATCATGCAGGATTCAGCTCCTCCTTACCTCTGTAGTCCAAGAAAAGAAGTTCATCTTTTCAGTGCAGGGGGGAAGCTACTCAAAGGTTTTAATCAAGAGAGGGATATGATCAGACTTTCATTGTAAAATGATCTCTTTGCTCTGTGAAAAAGTTGTAAAAGTAGGGAAACCAGTTAGGATGCTCTGTAGAAATCCAAGCAAGAGATGATGATAGCTTGGACAAGGAACAGGGTAGTTGAGATGGGAGGGATATGTTGATGATAGAACCATGGCTTGATAAAAAGCTGAAAGTAGAAGGGAAAGGTAAGGCTGAATTCCTATGGATAAAAGCTTGGTTTTCCAGGAGGTTATTTAAACAAGTATAGAATACTGCCGCTTTAAGTTAGAAAACCATCCTCCAGATTATTTTATTCATGTTTAGTGGAGTATTAAATACTTGTCATTTCAAGGTAGCTTTTACTTTTGTTAATAAGGTGTTAATTAACTTATTTAACCATGTGCATTTGAAATAGATACAGGTGGCTCCTACTGATGTTAATTGTAAAAAGAAATTAGTAGTTGGGTGACAGCCAGATCATTTCCTAATTATGGGATCATGGACAAGAGAAATTACTAAGTCAGAGTGCTTTCAACTTTAAATGAGTCTTAGCGTTAATAAATTGCCCCACATATGGTAGATGCTTAAAAAGAGTGTTTTTTCTTAGGATAGATTTAAAATTTAAGTTAGCATATGTGAATCTTTTAATCATATTTGTGAAGTGACATAGATGATGTTTTAATTTTAAGCACAATTAATCTTTTGTAACTGCTGGTAGTTTATTTAGATGTTAAAACATTTAGCAACTCTTAATTAAAATTCTTTGATTATTAATCCTGGAAGGCAGTTTTCAGTTTATCAGAAATAACAGTAGAAATTGATTGATCCCAATATAATAACTTGGGTTCATAGGCAATATATAAGGTACTACTTTATAAATCTAATCAAGGTGTCTTTACAGAATAACTATTATAAAGCAAGTAAAGACCAATTAAATTAGTCAAACCAAAATTTTAAGGCATGGCCATAATTTTTTTTTTTTTTTTAAGATTTTATTATTTTTAGAGGGAGGGGAAGGGAGAAAGGCAGGAAAGGAGAGAATCAATCCTTTCACCTGCCTCCAGCCACAGACCTGGCTGGAGACCTGGCTTGCAACCTAGTTATGTGCCCTGGCTGGGGAATCGAACCAACCACCTTTGGGTTCATAGGCTGGCGCCTTATCCACTGTGCCACCAGTCAGGTGGCCACAATTTTAAAGACATGATTAACTATAGATGATGGAACGTTAGTAACCAGAATGGTTCTAATTAAGATGTAATGTACCTACACTTTTAAAAGAAAACTTTTTAAATGTGTATTTGTATTTTTGATAAAATGATGAAAGAAAAACTACTTTTCCCTCTACCTAGTTTTTCCCTCAGGAATTTTTGTGCTATTATTTTCCACTTTATAAAAGGACAGGATTGAGTCATTTAGTCTTTGTTGTTTTAAACACTAAAATCTCTGATTTACAAACAGTAAGCCAAATGTAATAGTGCTTACGCTTTGTCATGTGGGTTAAATTTTTTGAAATTGTAAATAGGCCTTTTAAACCTCACTAGAACAATCATGCATTTTTTTTCTATAATGTGCTTTTTATTGATTTAAAATGAAAATAAAGACTTCAGTGTTATTTCTCTATTGTTGCTGCCCATTATAATTAGGGAACAAATGGGATTGTAGAGGTTCTCTCAGTATCTGTCAGCCTTGTACATCAACTGCAAAACTTCCCTTCTGCCTATCTGCTATATAATCTGTGAAAGGAACATAATTAGAAGGAACTTGGATGTTTTCTGAAAATAGCTGTGATCCTGGTGTTCTCACTTAGCCTCACTTAGGATATTTTTTTAATATATATGCTATTGATTATGCTGTTACAGTCCCAGTAGTTTTCCCTTTGCCCACCCCCCCCCCCATACCCCTTTCCCTTCAGGAATTCCCCCTTTCTTCACCTTCATGGGTTGTGCCTAAAAGACCTTTGGCTTCTCCATTTCCTTTACTATTTGTAACATCTCCCTGTCTATTTTGTACCTACTGCTTATGCTTCTTGACCTCTGCACCATTTCCCTATTCTCCCCTTCCCCCTCCCAGCTGATAACCCTCCAAATGATTTCCATATCTACCATTCTGTTCTTGTTCTAGTTATTTGCTTAGTTTGTCTTTGTTCTTTTAGATTCAGTTGTTAATAGTTGAGTTTGTTGTCATTTTACAATTCATAGTTTTAATCTTCTTTTTCTTAAGTAAGTCCTTTGAACATTTTATACAGTAAGGGCTTGGTGATGATAAAATCCTTTAGCTTTACCTTGTCTTGGAAGCACTTTTATCTGCCCTTCCATTCTAAAAGATACTTTGCTGGATAGAGTAATCTTGGTTTAGGTAGGTCCTTGCTTTTTATCACTTTAATGTTTCTTGCCAGCTGCCTGCAGTTTCTTTTGAGAAACCAGTTTATCATCTTTAGATACTTCTTTTAGGTAATTCTTCACTTTCTTCTTATGCTTTTAATATTCTCTTTTTATTTTTAAACCTTTGGTGTTTTAATTATGATGTCTTGGTGTGGTCCTCTTTGGGTCCAACTTGTTTGGGACTCTATGCATCCTGGACTTGTATGTCTATTTCCTTCACCAAATTAGGGGAGCTTATTTTTCAAACAATTAATTTTTTGCTCTTCGTCTTCTCCTTCTGGCATCCCTATGATTCAAATGTTGGCACTTTTGGAGGTATCCAAGAGTCATCTTACTCTCTTTTTTTTTTAATTCTTGTTTCTTCATTATGTACTGGTTGACTGTTTACTTGTTTCTTATGTTCCAATTCATTGATTTGAAACCTGGCTTCCTTCCCTTCACTATTGGTTCCCTGTGAATTTTTCTTTATTTCATTTCTTCCCTTATGCATTTGATATACCCAATGTGAGCTTCCTTATCACCAGTGTTTTGAACTCTGCATCTGATAGGTTGGCTGTCTTCATTTCACTTAGTTCTTTTTGTGGGGTTTTGATCTGTTCTTCATTTGGGCCATATTTCCTTGTTTTCTCATTTAGCAGCCTCCAGTGTTTATTTCTGCGTGTTAGTTAGCTAGCGCTGCTTTGACTCCCTGTCTCAGTGCACCTGTTACATTGTAAGGGGTGGAGTCTTAGGTAGTCTTCAGTGCGGGGCCACCCATTTGATCACTTTGTGGCCCTATATGGGGGAGGGGTCAGAGAAGGAACAATGCTGCTTGCTTGGCACTTGCCCCTTTTCTAGTCACTTCACCCACTTCCAGTTATGTAGCTGGTGCGCTAGTGATGGTTCCCAGAGTAGGTGGCTTTGCGTACATTCTAGGACTTGGGGGCCTCTAAATGGACTCTCCTAGGAAACTGGCAGTTTCTTCAACCGCCCAACCCCCGTTGGTTTTCACAGCCAGAAGCAGTGTGGTTTTACTTCCCCTGGCCCTGGAACGAGAGCTCTGCAGTCTGGCCTAGGGCTGGGATTTTTCACCAGGTGTCCCTCCTAGCCTTTATCCGCCACCTGTGAATGTGGGACCCCTGTTGCATTGGCTGCTACTCCTTGCCACTGCACACCGTAGCCTCTCTGTCCAGCTCCCTGTCTCCGCCCCTTCTACCCATCTGGATGAATATTTCTTTAAATCCTTGTTGGAATTCCATACAGTTCGATTTTATGGCAGTTCTGGTGTATTGTTTTGAAGTTAGTTGTGGTCCTTATGGTGTATGAGGAGATGAAATCTATCTTCTCCATCTTGGCCAGAAATCACTTAAAATAATTTTGTTAAGGATCTAGGAGGGTTTCTCTAATTTAATATTCTCAAGGCGGATAATAGCTTTTCCTAAGGTTTGATAGTGTTTGGCTTTGTAAATATTACACATATTAGGGTTTATTGAGGGTTTGAAGATAACATATGAAGTGTGAGTAAAATATCAACTTAAGGTTTCTTGGGGGTTAGAATGGTGCTTTGTCCTGTCTGCAGTGCAGGACAAATTAATATGAGTTTACTCATATTAATTTCCTATTGCCAAAGAGACTTAAGAATTTAAAAGCAGCTTGTTTAGGAAAGTGCTGCCTTAACCAAAATAGTGTAAGAGGATTTGAGCTTACACAAAAAGAAAACTTTTCTTTCTAAACTAATACCCAAGTGTACACAAGTGTTATTAAAGTTTAGATAAAACCTTCATAGCAAAGTTTGTGCTTGAATCAAGGAAAGGAATTCTATTTCTTTGCTATACCCTATCCAAGGAGAGACAGAGGAAAGCTGCTCTGAAGGAATCCTTTCTTTGAAACCAGCCATGCAGGCTTTTTTCTGAGTTTCCTCTTAGTGTAAATGGATCTCAGTGAGGGGAGACTGATTCTCCAATTTCCAATTCTGGTAGGTGAACTGAGAAGGAAATTGGAGAGAAGATTGAGTCTTGAGTTGGGTACCTTAAGGGGCTACTTCCTTCTATTCACTGTTTTAGCATGATTGACAATCTCTATAGAGAGTGCCTAAGATTTTTTTTCCATAAGGACCGAGCACAGATCAAATTCTTTGAGAGTTGAAAGTAGGAGAAATACTATTCTTAATTTACCACGTAAGGTTGGTCTTTTAATACTATATGCTCTTTTTTTTAATCATAAAACATTAGATTGTATTATTTTAAAAATGTAACCTGAATAAACTATTTAATTATTTTCCTGCAATAAGAACATTTGTCTTACAAACCACATAAAGTTTTAAATTTTAAATTACTTTATACTAAAGCACATAAATTGTAACATCTTAGATTATTTGTTTGGCCTGGTGTATTATAGACCCACTCTTAAATCATTTCTTAATTTACAACTTTATTTTCATACAATTCATTTTTCCTAAGTGTGATCACATTTGTCTGTGACTTTATCATATGCTGATAGTGTGAATTTAAGAAAATACATAGTAATTAAAGAACTGGATCAAAGGCTCTTTGAACATTAGAGCCAGAAAAGAGTTCTGATGGTTTTGAATCTGAAATAAAACATGTAACTCTTTGATTTTGTATATAGCTAATAAGATTTATTTTCTTTTAGCTTATCTGTCTCAGAATTGCCTTTATTAAAGCTGGAGATTTGGCAATTTCCAGAAGTTCCTTTGTATCTTATCTGGTTTTTGTCTACATTTGCTTTGACTTTTACAACTTTAATACTAAACTTATAAATGGAGGTTCCTGCCTGGGACACAAGAGCAAACTACAGAGTAGCATTACATGCAGTCATGGAAGTGATATAAGACATTCGTAGTCATCAGAACCTTCATGGCAGCTAAAGCCCATGTGCTTTACAAAGGAAATAAACTGTTCAGTTTTAAACTAACTGAACTACCTTTTGTTATGGGCCAACTTTGTATCATTACTTAAAATTGATGAAAATGTACAACAGAGAGAAGAAGCAGTTCTTAAGTATTGAAGGGGACAGCCAAAAAGTACCCTTGATCAAGGTTAGAAGACGTCACATTACAGCACTTTATGAGTAGTGAAAGAGAAAAGTGTAACTAACCCTTTGTGTCTACAGTCATCTACTTCTTTCTCTATATCTAGGATTGAGGTGACTGGGAGGTAAAAAAAAGGGGGGTGATTGTGTTTCAAACTCTTGTATGCATTTCTACTTACACTCCATCAAAGATATTTGTGACTTGGCGTCTGTCATGCTGTGCTATACTGGATGTTATATGGAACTGGTGTGGGGTCATTTCACCAGACAATCAGAGATAATCAGGGATAATCAGAGCTGCATCCCTCTGTATGACTATCCATGGAACCTAATTACACTGCCTGAAGAATTTGAGATCTAGCTGATACTTAAAGGAAAATCTGATGAAATTTGTAAAAAGCTGTGATGTTTCTTTCTGTCAGGTTCTGAAGAAAATCTCCAAATACATTCAAGAGCAAAATGAGAAGATATATGCTCCACAAGGCCTCCTCCTGACTGATCCTATTGAGAGAGGACTTCGAGTTGTATCTTTTTAGTCTAGATCATAAGATCTAAATATCTATAAATGAATTTTTTAATGTATTTACTTTTAGAGAAAGGGGAAGGGAGGGAGAAACAGAGGAAGAGAAACATCTGTTTGTGAGAGACGCATCTATTGGTTGCCTCTCACACACCCCCAGCCAGGGACCTGGCCTTCAACCCAGGCAAGTACCCTGACTGGGAATTGAATGAGATCTTTTTGGTTTGCAGGCTGGCACTCAGTCCACTGTGCCCCACCAGCCAGGTCTACAAATGAACATTTTGATGGTCCTATTTGGCATGACTAAAGAGAATTTAACTCCTCTTGTATTTGCCCTAGGAATTGTCTTTGTGAATTGCATACCTGTCATAGGCCCCTTTTCTCCAGCATTTTTTCTTAAAGCGTGTCTCTCCTTCCTTTGCATTGTGCAGATCTCTGGATTGTTTAGTATTCTGGTTACTGTCTGTCTTGGTGGTTCTGAGGGCATCTTGTAGTAATAATGGGGGTGGTATGAGTAATGCATTTCAGCTGCAGAAACTCTGAACCTAAAGCCCCTTTGAAATGCATAAACTCATAATGTGTGGTGAGACTTGTCATCCAAATGAATTGCAGTTCCATGGGTTCATCTGACTAGTTGAAATCAGTTGCAGCTGCCAGATGTATAATTTCATTACCTTTGACATACTGTGCATATTTTTAGAGGCAGTAAGCTTTGAAAATCACTAAGTGAATTTGGTAAATGAAATTGCAAAAAAAAAAACTAATATAGCTTGATAACTAGAGTAATGGATAAAATACTTTAAAAAAAAAGAACCTAGGTCAGATAATCCCAGCCCTTCCTGCTGATAATAATTTCAGCAGTTTTATTACACTCTAGAGCAATGATTCTTAAACTTTTAGAGATCATGGACCCTCTCCAAAGAAAAAGTTTGCATATGATTTCAGGATATTTTGAACTCCTGAATTTATTACCTCTGAGGATTTTCAGTTAACCCCTGAGTGCCACAATAAAGCATTCTTTTTCAGGAGTTTTTTTTTTCTCAATAAATAATCAGTGTTCAGGGAAAAACTACATGTGGAGTACTACAGCCAATTACATTTCTTAAAATTTTCAACAAGATTGAGAAAACGTTATATTTCATTTAAGTAGGAGGGATTCTTTACAATTTAAAAATAAGCAGAGCAAATTGAAAGAGAAGTTTGTGTAGATCATACACATCACTTTGCTATAGTCCTCTTTATATGTTATATTCTATAGTGTGTTTTCTTAACAGCCATGCTGTTTAGATTGAAATTACCATTTATGAAGACAGAGGGATGAGCAGTGGAAGATAAACCATAGAATTAAAGGTAAATAGGGGATTATGATTTATATGTGGTTTTGTAATTTTGTAGGATGCATGAATTTTCCTCCCTGTCTGGTACATAAATAGTTACGTAGTGGCATTTTTCTGTTCTGGCTTGATACTTAAAATGTGTATTTAACCCAAGTCCTTTTTGGTGATACAGAATTTAAGCCTGATTTATTTCCCCAGCATTGTTTATAGACTTTTTTTGAGATGTCCCTGCCTATATGACAAACAGCTTTTAAAAAGTAAAGAAACATTTCAGAGTGGAGGGAGGAAAATATGAGTATTTTGTAGCCCCATAAAAGGAACCTTACCTCTACTGGGTAGAACATAAATTTAATTCTTTTGTTTAGAATGTTTATGTTCTTATATATCCATAAAATGACCTTGAATAAATGAGAAATATATTAGGTAATACCAGGAGAAATTTATAGGCAAAATCATGTAGCAGCCATAGTACATTAACATAGTCTTCTAAGTGACAGAAAATTGTACTACATTGTTTGTGTCTATTTTAGTCATTTATTCTCTCTACAGATAGTGTTCTGATGCTGTGTTTTCCTAATTAACTTTGTTTACAGACATCTATCACTAATTAGCAGGTAGCATAGAAATAGAATCCACCTAAGCAAACATATTCCTTCCAGGGCAACATTAATAACAGCTACTGTTTAGAGGACACATCCTATTATTAAATAAATGGTATTTCTAATTTTCACAAGAATCCTGCCAGGTAGTTCCCCATTATACAGATATGCAAACCAAGGTACGAATATATTAAACGATGTTTTCAAAGTCACACTAATTGACTATAAACCTATTTTTTACACTATATTTGGTGTAAATATGCTGTAAAAAATAATAAGAATACGGAGAAAGGAAAGAGTTCATTAGATTATTCTAAGTATTTCCCCCTTTCCTTTTTCAGTACTTTTTAAAAGTACAGTTTATTTTATTCCTACACCGGTAGTTGAATCCTGCAGACCGACCAACATTGCAGTTCTGCCTTCTTTTAGCACTAGCACTATGTCGTTCAAATTCTTTGAAAGTCAAAGAACTAAATGATGACATATCTTTTTTTCTTTTAAAAAGGCTTTGTTTTGGAACACTTAGTGTTACTTGTCCATACACTTTCTCATGAACAGTTTCCAAACTGATATTTTCTCAAATGAGCAGTCAGGAACCTTATGTGTGGTTTTTGTTACGTGCCATTGGAGTAAGTTTGTTTTATCAATTGCAGCTGCGTTGACTTGGCACAACCCATTTGTCATGACTCATTTTGCAGCTATTATTGCTAAATATAATGTTTTTCTGAAGTGGTGTGGGGTTTTGAGCAATTACACACCAGAGACTAATCTATCAATATTCAAACAACTGTGAAATTTAGCAATGGCAAAGATTTACATTAGGAACTTCTGGATAGTTTCATGAATGCAAATATTTTTGTTCAGCACAATTTAGTTTTCAGAGCTATGTGTTCCTCAGGCCCAGAATCCAGTATAGGATGAAGTTTCAGAGAAGGGGGGTAAAACTATAAGAATAATTAATTCTTAAGTCTACAAGGTACCTTCAGATAAAGCATTATATAGGAATTATATAATTAACAAAGAGTACACAAATTATGGAGATGGTCTTTATTTAAAAGGTTTTTAAACAAAAGTATTTTGCTCTTTTTAAGTTGAATGTTTAAAATATCTTTATTATTAAATATATTAATGGTATTTTCTCTCTTTGGATTAAGGTTGTCTTTTTTATGGGACAAATCATTATTCTTTCACAGTAAATTCATACTAATAAAAATAGCTAAATTTTTGGCACTTATATGCTTGCACTACTATAAACGGTTAACTTTAATTATCACAAGAACACTACATGGTAGATACTGTTATCCCAATTTTTCAGGTGAGGAAACTTAGTCATAGAGAACTCAAATCAGTTGTCCAAAGTTAAAAACTAGTAGGTAGTGGTCAAGGCAGCCTGGACTCAGATTTGCCACTTAACCCTGTGCTATATATGTATACTACCTCTTGTGATATGATTGATCAGAGATCAAAATATATTGGGCTTGGATTTGTAGACTGTTGAGCTGTGTACTTAGGCACTTAGGCTCATAGTACAGATTCAAGTATGGGGCACTCCTATCAGTTGGTCTAAGAGAGATGTTTGAGCGGTTATTTTAGCATCCTTTTCTAAATCTTTACTTTTCCCCTCTGATTATAGATCCCAGTTGCATCTGGGACCGTCACGTATCCACTGGCCAATCGCAGAGCGTCCCCTACCTCCTCTCCAGAGTGTCATTCCTTTGTATCTGCTGCCAGAGCCACGGTGCCATTTACTCCAAGGACTAACTTTCTAAAATTCCACACCTGGAGTGACCTCTAGTCGCTCAGCATCCACTTTGTGTCTCCAAATTGTGTAGGACTCTGTAACCTTTTCATTAGTTTTGAGAAAACACCATGAAGCATTTCACTTTGTTTAATTCAAAGCCATTAATGATATATGCAGTTGGTCAGCCCAACACAGATTATTTCTTATCTGCCACCAGTACCAATGGTTCTCTTCATTCCTTGGGCCAGCTTACCAGGTGGCTATAGATGTCAAAGTTATATCTTAGCCAGTGTTCGGTCTTATTCCCCCAAATTAATAAAGTATTTTTCTTCAGGTTTTTAGTATAGAGTAGGCTGTGTCTGTGGTTTTGTTCATGCATCTCCCAGATTTCAAAGAACTATCAGTTTTGCCATGACTCGAATCTTAAAAGATCTATTTCTGTTGTTGTTTCTCAAACTGAAGTTCATTGGAAAAAATGTATTATTTGTTTTATTATAGCAATTATTTCTAATAAAGCAGTATTTAATACAATTTCCAGTTACTTTGGAGAATTTTGTTATTACTGCATTACCTTGAATGTTAGGAAGATGTGGTTTGTGTTGCTTGTTCCTGACAAAAATAAGTAAGCACAATAAAGTGGATGCTAAACCATCAAACACAAATGCCCTGCTGTGTCCCTGAAAGTGTAATGAGCAAAGTGTAATAAATATTTTAGTTATAGTTTTGTTATAAATATAACATGAGAAAAAATTTGATAGGAATAATACTGTATTTGCTAATTTTTAACTCTACTTGGCAAACCTTATAATTCAGACTGTATATGTATACATACACATACACACACACAGTATTCATTGCACAGAAATCTCATGATTGGTTCAAGTACAGTAAGTTAACTGATTTCCAACAAATTCTTAAGTCTGAGTCAGTATTTATAGTTCATTTGGCTGTATGTTCTTAAGTGTCAGGCTTCTTATGCTTTTCATTCTTTGAGGTTTTTTGAGAGCACCATATTTGGGAGGGAGCTAAATATTTTAGGAGAGAATGAAACAGTAAGAAGTTTTACTTTCAGAGTATTGTAGGTGCTAATATTGGATTTAATCTTTCAGATTTAATTTCTTTTATGTCAGTTACTCAATAAATTCCATAGGTCTGTGTAATATTTTAACTGTATAAAACCTTTGTTACTTTATAGGCTATAATAATATATTTGCCTTTTAAGCCCATTGCAATAATTTTGCTGAAATATTAACATATAGTAAAACTTTTCTTAAACAAATTGTCTCTGTGTCATGTTTGGTGTGATGGGTAACATGATGAATGACATGACATTAAATTTGGCAGACAGATGATACTATATAGTACTGGACTCACCAGTACTGTACAGCTTTGTATTTTAAAACAGGCATCTTATCATTTATGTAGTTTGTCACACTTCTCAGGTTTATTTACATGCTTTATCTCATAAGAGCACATGTTAGCTAAGTAGGTAAAAGTCAAGAAATAATCCCTAATAGTAAAAAAATGCATTCAACGAAAAAGAGATTAGACTGTTCCATTAGGAAGAAATTATCACAGTTACTGTTACTTTCTCAGATAATCTGATCACTTCCTTTTTAAAATGAAATACATTTGCAGAGATGAACAGTTTGCAAAACATAGTTTTATTTATAATCCAACCTTTTCTTTTGTGAGATTGATTTTCTTGTAAGATTTTCAGCTCCATTTTTCCTACCCAAATAAATTAATAGTAAATACTACTCATATGTAGCCAGTAGTCAAAACAGAGGTCATTAGGTTCAAATTATGTTCCTTGCATGTTCTACTTGGCTCTGGCTCCTGGCACAAGCTCAAGTCATAGTTTCTCAAGAGTAATATGCTTTGGTGCTTGTTTTATTTATTTTGATTTCATATAGAGAAGGTCAGAGTATTAGTACTGTATTTGATTTATATACTTATCTCTCCTTTCTTCTTGCCATGCTTCTCTCCTTCCTCACCCCAACAATGGAGATTGTAAATTCCATAAGCGCAGAGATTATTTCTTCATATCTTTGCATTCACCCCTAACTAACTACGAGCATTTTCATCCACAGTCCTCCATGCACTTAGAGCTCACGTATTTGCTAGGTGAATAAGTACATGAAATACAAGTTGGCAGGTAGATAACAGTTTCTTTACTACATCTTGATTAGTAAGGTGTTTGACTTGATACTGACTTTCAAAGTCTTGTTTTGAGACTGGAAAATGATCATCTGTGGCTCAAACTCCACTGGAGTGGATTTTTGCCTAAAGGTAAACTACTCTTGAAGATTGAAATGACCTTTGTTCTCTATAGGAGTAATTCCCAGGGACAGGAAAAGAGGTTCTGTAAATAACATAAATGCCTCCTACTCATACTTTGTCCTTTTATTATTATTTGTATCATTGATGTTGTCAATGGGAGATATTAAATCTAGCTATGATTAAAGCTAGGAAACATTGAAGTATATTAATTCTTTTAAATTTAATCTTCAGATAAAAGTTTACTTTTAGAAAGTTTCACTTTTCACAGTTCTCTAGGACCTAATAAAGTGTGAATGATCCTTTGTATTCATTTACACTCTTACTGCTAAGTTTCTCTGTATACAAAGTTATAAAAAACTGAAAAAATGTGCTAGTCACATATTTAGCAGCTAAAATATATCAGTCTTGTGATCTAATCACCAAAGACTATTTCATAGTACAGATAATAATTGAAATAAGCCAAAGTGACCGCCATCCTCACTGGTACTTGGTTGGAAGATAAATATCCATAAATATGCCCATTATACAGTGAACAACTTTAATCTGCAAATGTGTAAAAACTGTGAAGGATTTTATTCTTCCATAGTACTCAAAACTTGGAAATGTGGAAAGGATAGCAGATATCTGATTAATGTCTTATTTGCCATGAATTGCAAATGCTAAAATACAGATTCTGGACCACCTAAGTTCTAGGATAATTTAGAAATACAGGGGTACATGTATTTTGCTCCAAAATTAGTAAACAATTTCATAACCAAAGTAAAGGTTGTGGCTCTTCTGTATTGTATCCTAAGTCCTTTCCATATACCTCAAATGGAGCAGAAATTCTGCCTCAAACTAGGAAGCCCTATAAGAATTTAATGCCTACTTTAGAAACAAGCAATGCAGTATGCAGATGATGTGTTAGAGTTGTACACTTGAAACCTATATGGTTTTATTATAATGTCACCCCAATAAATTCAATTTTTAGAAAAGACTTTAAAAAACTTTAAAAATTTTTTTCAAGCCATCCTTGCACATAGAGAATAATTTTATAAATCAGGGACAACCAAAGATTTGACTAAGGGTCATTGTCAAGTTAAAAAAAGTTAATGCCACAATTTTTTTTTTAAATAGTATTTGAGCACTGTATTGACCTCATCAAAATTTAACGTAACTTTGTGCTGTCACTTTCTACCTTGGTAGTGAAATCTTTAATCTTAGGTGTACTAGATTACTTTGTCTTTGAAAAGTTTCTTTTTTACTTAGAGTTCTTTTAAGAAAAAAAAAGCCTGGCTGGTGGCACAGTGGATAAGGTGCCAGCCTATGAACCCAACGGTCTCTGATTGATTCCCATTCAGGGCATGTAACCAGGTTGCAAACCAGGTCTCCAGCCAGGTCCATAGCTGGAGACCAGTGAAAGGCACCACAATTGATGTCTCTCTCCCTCTCTGCCTCTCTCCTTTTCCCCTCTCTTGAAATAATAAAACCTTAAAAAAAAAAAAAAAGAAAAGAGGTAGGGGAGGTGAGCTAAGGATCAGTCCATCTGTTCTTGGTCTTAACGTTTCTATCCATATATGTATTCTCCTGCCTCATATTTTCACAGACCAGTTTATTGCCAGGAAATAAACATAATAGTTTGTATTAAAAACGCTTTGGCAAGTACTCTTCGGGGAACAACCAAATGCCAAACAACATAATGTAAAAGTTCAGATGCTGTGATTTACAAGGACTCAGGGACATAGATGTAATGTAACCTTTTCTTACCAATTGAAGGATTGGTACACACAATTTACACACCTTTGTGCATCTCACACAAAATACAAATGTTTTATTTAGTCTAATTCCTAGTTGAGATGTTTGAAGGATTATGTGCTTGAAAAAGTAACATTGGTGTACATGTCACTGATTTTAAAATGAAGAGTGCTTTACTTAATTAGGAAAGGAAGGAGTAACAGCATATTGGGGCATTTTTAATATTGCAGAAAGATCTTAATATTTAATGATATGGAGGAACTTCTTCCGGATAGAAAAAATCTTATAAGCAACCATAATTCCCAACAGCAACCATACCAACAACCAATATGACAGCATTCTCCAGAGGGGATTTTGATTATAACAGAACCGGACATGTTAATTACTGAATTGAGACTGTGTTTTGTGACTTAAAGAGAACATAGAAAATTTTTTTTTTCAATCAAAGAATGACAGGAGTAATCATGGACCTTGCTCAGTTTTCATTCCAGGACAGGGGAAGAATTATACTCAGTAAGGAAATGTAAAGGTAATTTACAAAAATTTATGATTATATTCCATGAGTTTTCCTCATTGATATACATACAGGTATACACAATTCACATATTACTGACACATACATATGTGGGAAGACATGTAAATGTGCCTGGGAAAGGAAGCACCAGGTTTTAGTTACCTGTAGAGAGGGTGCGAGAGGAATGGGGTCAGAAAGAGGAGCACAGGCCCTAAAATGAATACATCTCTTACTATTTTCTATACTTTTTGAAATGCCCTTCAAATTTTTATAAAAACAACCAGCATGTATTTGTCAATAAAAATAACTATATGTAAATACTATGCACACCACTTAACAGTTTTAGTATCATGATGGGCTTTGATAATAAGGACACAGTTTCCACCACCCCCTGGGATTTCACTCAGGTCTCAGTTTACAGTTTTCTCTAAGCCTTCAGGCCTAGTATTCTAGTTGGTCTCATTGATTGTCCAGAGTCGCTAGCTTTTGAGCTCTGCTTATTCTCATACAAAAAAAGAAAATGGGGGAAAAAAGTGAAAATGTCGACAAATGGCTTTTTCCTGCTTACAGGTATATGAGTGGCCCTCTAAAATAAAAGAAAAAACTTCCAACCTAGAAGCAGCATATAAGCAAGGGTAAAGTTCAGGGTCAAGCTGAATTTCTCGGAGTAAACATGTCTAAGATGAAACAAAGAGGATGACTGGGAAACATGATCGCTTGCCCACAAGCAAGGCAAAGTCCAAAGTAATTTCAGCCTTCATGGAGCTCCATGCGTCACATCCAAGTCTTACTGATTCTAACAAGTTAGCAACTCAGAGTGACAGCTGCTCACGGCAAGATCAGCTAGGATAGACAAAATGACCCAGAGCAGCTGGTTCTTGATTCAAAAAAACAAAAACCAATTAACACAATTTTGTAACCAGGTTTCAGTATTTTCAGCTGAAATACTTTCATAACTGAACATAAACTGAAAAACTAAATAGTTTCTATCACTTTGGGATCTTCTAAAGGTGGAATTATTATAAATAGTAAAGTACCTGGATAATGTTATATGACATGGAATATAATCATCCCAATCTCTCTTAGCCTTCTGATAGAGAGTATTAAATTCAATTAAGACATTCAGTTTCACCGGTGAGAAACCTGTAAAAAGTGTTTGAATGAAAAAACCTAGACATAATGCCAGAAGTTCTTAAAGTGTCAATGTTTTAAATTTCATATTTTTATATTAATCCAGGCCTTTTATTGTTTCAAGTATTGACACCTCAAGAGTGATGTAATTTATAGATGCTTCATATAGAAATGAAAATAAAATGGTAACTATAAAACAATCCCATTTCTAATTAGAAAGTTTGGAACTTAAGAAATTTTTAAAATAAATCTTACCATAGATAATCAGCTCAAGGAAACCATTACTTATATATGGTTATATTCTAAAAGTTTCCCTACACAGAAAAATTATTTCAATAAGCTAATCTGAAGTAGAATGACCGAGTTTATTACTTATGTGACATTGTCAAAATGGTACCATATCTATAATCCATTAACACAAAGAAAGGTAAGACATTAAATTGAACAATGAGTAGAATTTTCATACAGGGGTATACTCTTGGGCAAGGCTTCCTTTTAACTTTCTCCTGTGATTATAGTTAAACGTTTTCCTATGGCTATAATATTTAAAAACAAAAAGGAGCACTGCCCTACACTGTAAGCATTTAGAAATAGTTTGTCTTGGTGTTCATTTGGACATAAAGACATGGCCCCTAATAAGCATGAAGACCTGCCCAGAACTTAGACATGAGCTTTTCATCAGATGCCTATGAAATGTACATGAATTTCTTGATGGGAAGGTCACATTTCTCTTGGACTCTTATCCAGAAAAATCATTAAGAAAATTGTTCTACTTGTTAGATGCTGTATTGGCCATAGTTTTTCAAAAGATTAATTTTTTAAAAAAGCAAAATTCATGATTGTATATTCTTCAATGAGCAAATGACCGTACAGTTTTGTATCTCCTCAATGTTTCACATCCTCCTCTCCTAGAATTTACTATTTCTGCCAACTATTTCACATGTCATCACCACCTCAGAGAGGTCGCAATAGGACAAATGTGTCCCCACCCCAAATGTATATAGTATTAAAATCCTAACCCCCAAGTTGATAGTATTAGGATGTGAGGGCTTTGGGATGTGATTAATTTGAGGGCAGAGCCCTCATAAATGAGATTAGTGCCCTTTATAAAAGCAGCCCACACAACTCCCTTGTCTTGTCCATCACGTGATGTTAAAATGGAAAGGTAGCCACCAGGATATGTGTCCTCACTAGACACTGACTGTCAGCACCATGATCTTAAGACACCCAGCCTCCAGAATAGTGAAGAATAAATTTCTAGTGTTTATATATCACCTAATCTATGGTGTTTTGTTGTAGCAACCCAAATGGACTAAAACAGATGCCTGGCCCCAACCTCAATATTCTGTTACCCAGCTTTATTTTATCACCACCTGACAAAAGAATTGTTATTTGTGTTGTCCATCTCCCACCACAGGGTCTGTGTTTCCTATTCACTGCTTTATCTTTAGCACCTACACAGGGTCTGGCAGTACATACTCAAATATCACGAGGTGCTCAAGGAATATTTTTTAGTGAAGAAAGAAATACGTGCGTGAATGTTAGGCACTGTGATAGACTTGGGGGACACAGTCAAGGAATTCATTAATAGAAATAGACATGTTAAGACTGCAATACAGCGTGATAAATGTTTTATCAGAAGAGTACAGGGTACACTGGTGACCTAAATAAGGGGTAGATATTAAGAACAATTTCACAGAGGAAGAGTTATTTCGCTGAGTCTAAAGGATGCATAGGAGTTCATCAGGTGGTTAAGGGGAAAGAAATCGAGAAAGAGGGAACAGCATGTGCAAAGAAAAAAGACAATACCTCACCTCCGTAAGTAGCTCAACAGGACTGGAGCAGAGGGTAAGGGAGGAAACCCTAAACTACAAGAAAATCAGCAACACTTTTTCAGAGTCACTGAAAATTACACCAGTGCCCAATGGCCTCCCTACTCCTCTCAGGGGAATTGACTCCATCCTTCAAAAGCCTTCTCTTTGGTGCAGCTGTCCAACCCCGAGGGCAGTGGCGTGCCAGCCTGTGGTGGTTCTGTTTACTGTCTGCCAAGGAAAATCTCAAGCGTGTAAACCAGTAATGCTAGAATGAGAGATCATCTTACTCTTTGCTTGAGGAGGCAGCAGTCTTTGACAGGTATCGATGCCTCTGCTTCCTTATTGACAAAGTCGAGGCAAAGAGGAGAGGCGGCATCTACAGGTCTTTGTCCAGCCTTAGGAAGCCTTTGTTAGAGCTGAATTGGAAGCCAGGTGTCCGGATCAGCTTCCTTCTCAGAAGATACGCGTACCCCTCCATAGCAAACTGGCCTTTTTATTAGTTATGCCTAAAACTGATTGTATATTCATGAAAGAAAAAGGGGGAAAAAAGCATCCTCCTATTAAACATGAGAAGAGGAAATACAGAGGTGGAGGTAGGTTTCTATGTACGTGCCAGAAACTAGGGACACGTTTATTTTATTTGTTTTTTAAAGATTTTATTTATTATTATTTTTAAAGAGTCAGAGGGAGAGAGGCAAAGAGGGAGAGAGACATCAATGTGTGGTTGCCTTTCATCTGCCTCCAGCCACGGACCTGGCTGGAGACCTGGCTTGCAACCTGGTTATGTGCGCTGACTGGGGATCGAACCAGCGACATTTTAGGGACACATTTAGACTAAATGAAGGGAAGGAGTGTTGTACCATGTTCCTACAAGGGAGACAGTAGGAAGAAAATAGAGAACATAACATTAAAGCTTTGGACATGCATTTGTTTCAGTTCAACAATATTACAAATCCACCTATTTCATCTTTATTTGTTAAAACTTCTGAAACTGCAATATCAAAACCTAGATTTGAAAAGTTTATATCCTTATGGGGGACATGTGTGGGTTCATTTAGTGTGCTCAAAATCAAGATGAGAGTTGAGTAAAGGATGAGGAGCTAAAGCTTGTGAGGGGAAAGGAATTAGGAATATCCTGAATTGCCCAGATTTTACATTTGTCAAGAAGCTCCAAGCCTGGCTCTGGTCGCCTGAGTTTTTCAGCATCTCAGCCATATAAGTAAGTGCGGGATTTTATCATTGGCAGGAGAAATAGTGACTCATTCACCAGCCAATAGATTCCTTGTGAGGTTAAAAGAAAATATTCTAAGAGTACTTTTCTGCCTTCTTTAAAAATGCCAGTTGCCCTTCGACTTTCCCATCTTTACTCCAAATCTTCATTTATTCAGAACAACTGGGGGTTAAACATCGCTTAAATTGTACACTCCCCCAAACGTAATGCTTTGGTTCTTAGAATAGTGAGACCAAAAACGTGATGACATTCAAAGGAAGGGAACAGTGAGAAACAGCTGTTGACCAAATGAGCAAGGGCAGTGATGATATTAAAACAATCATGATGATATTACCTTGTATTTCAAAAGCATCTTTCTGCAAAAAGGCTCACACTATTGTATAGATATGTATATTTTATCTTTTCTCCTTGTTGACTAAAAGGAATTAGTCTCATTCTTAATAATGCATATTTCCATACTATCCACAAATATGTTGGCTGCATCCGTAACTGCAGTTAATTTCTTCATTGAGCAATATCTGGAAATTGCACTGACTTTTCACTTTTTTCAAATTCATAGGGTTCTATTTTCTGTATCCTCTTCCACTTGAGGCAGTAACTTTTTCCTTTTGCTATGTTAGTTCCTTTGGGTTTAACTTGTCTGAATTCATGTTAGCGTGTTCATTTTGCTCTTTTGATCATCACAACTTGCCTACAAATCTGTTCTGCAATTTCCTTTATCACCATCAAGCTTCATCCTCCTGCTATTATAACCTATGTAATTCTCTTTTTTATGCGGTTATTTTAATTAATACCACTCCCTATCAATTTATACGGTTATGTAATTTTTAAAAAATTTTAAAAGATTTTATTTATAATTTTCAGAGAGAGGGGAAGAGAGAGAGTCAAGGAGGGAGGGAAACATCAATGTGTGGTTGCCTTTCACCTGCCTCCAGCTATGGAGCTGGCTGGAGACCTGGCTTGCAACCTGGTTATATCCCCTGGCTGGGAATGGAACCAGAGACCTTTAGGTTCACAGGCTGGTGCCTTATCCACTGAGCCACAGCCAGGGCCTTTATGTAGTTTTTTTAATCCTCACCCGAGGATGTGTATTGCTGACCTGATTGGAGATCAAACCTGCAACCTAAGTGCCCTGACTGGGAATTGAACCCCGCAACTCTTTGGTGACAGGAAGACATTCCAACCAACTGACCCACCTGGCCAGGGCAATTGTTAGTTATTTTTAAAACTTCTTGACCATGGGTGCACATTAATCAAGTGTTCCTGATTTTTCTGTTCATTTTTACATAATGTAACTTATGACCCGTCTTTACTCCCACATTTCTGAACTTTATAGTACCATGTGACCAACAGTGTCACCATAAGTTGGTGCTGCTTCCCTCAGCAAACTCAACATATCCTTCCTGGGCATCTCCTTAAATCCCCCTTCATTACATAGCAGAAATCTTTCTCTGCAAACTCACTTTACCCTGAGCTGGCTTTGTCTGATGAGTGTTAGTTGAAATCAAGGACCTTAAAAGTAAAAGCCCCTCCCCCCCAATTTTGATCTATCCCTTTGTCTTCAGGAAGACACAGTTGTTCCTAGTTATCAGGTAGTGCAACTGAAGCCCAGAGAAGTGACCTGTTTCAGGTCAGGCCTCTATTAAGTGAGGAAGCAGAAGAGGGATGGACTCCTCCTCCCCAAGAAAGTTGCGGTGGAGGATTGGATAAGACATTGGCACCAGAGATGGAAGTCTCTGAACAAATAACTACTTGATAATTGTGCAGAGAAGTTATTGGTGCTTGGACTCAAACCTATACCACTTAAGAAATAATAGCCCTGGCTCATGGCACAGTGGATAAGGTGCCGGCCTGCGAACCTAAAGGTCGCTGGTTCCATTCCCAGCCAGGGCACATAACCAAGTTGCAAGCCAGGTCTCCAGCCAGGTCCGTAGCTGGAGACAGGTGAAAGGCAACCATACATTGATGTCTCCCTCCCTCTCTGCCTCTCTCTCTTCCCCTCTCTCTAAAAGTAATAAATACAATCCTTAAAAATAATAATAAAAAGAAATATTAATAAAGACCATTGAAAAGCTAGGGAGCAATGACAATTATAGAAGGATGGTTCTGTGTTCAACATAGTCCAGTGATCTAATGTTCCAGTCACCTAATGTTGCATAACAAACCACCCTAAAACATAGGGGCTTCAAACAGCATTTGGCTTGCAAATCTGCAGTCTGGACAGAGCCCTGTAGGGACCGCTCTGCTCCCTCCATGTTAGCTGGGACTACCCAAAGCCTGGGCTAGCAGCGGCTGAAGGCCCATTCAGTTCAGGCTCAGGGGGGACAAAACAGCTAGGGCCCATGGAATTCCCAGGACATCGCTCTCTATCTCTCTGTGATCTTTCCACATGGACCCTTTGGCATGGCAGCTGCAGGGCAGCCGGACTTCTTGCATATCAGCTCATTGCTCTCAAGGGATGTGGCTCAAGACAGACAGCAAAGCAGAAGCTGCACCACCTTTCATGACTTAGCTTGAGAAACCGTACAGCATCATCACTTATCAAGGCCATTACAAAGGTTTTCTCAGATTTAAGAGGTAAGAACACAGACTGTCCCTTCCCTCCACCTCTTGATGGGGGAGTGTCAGCACCCTATTGTAAGATGGGTAAGTAGAATGAGATCTATATCAGAGCCACTATCTTTGGAAATAAAATCTGCCACAACTGGAAACCACTGGATTACCAAACCACTGAAACACACAGTTGGCATAGACCTTGAAAATGCCACCTATTTGTCATGAACAAAACTCATTCTGCAAGCTGCAGCTCCACCATCCGTTCCTTTTGGAATCCCTCTTAGCTGTCCCTCAGCTTCCAAAGCCCTTTGTAAATGTGTCTCCCACACAGAAATAAAGAAGTAGGTGGGCAGCCGGTGAGAGACCTCATCATGTCAAACACAAAATCCTCAGGTGAGGCCAGCAAGGGACAGCTTTGGGTACACTTACCAGAACCCTTCACAGAGCAAGGATTTGCTACGTGATATTTGCACAGACTACAGAGGTATTCTGGTGACTTGAAAGTTTTATGCCTTAGTCCCTTAAAGCACTTGCTGGTTCCCTGTAGGATGCCTGGGTTAGCAAGAAAGTACTGAAACACCTATTTTAGGAGGAAACTGGTCTTTTTCCTTCCATATGGGGGGGGGGGGGCGCAAAAAAAAAAAAACCCTGGAATTGTCTTCTGGATGGCCACCCCTTGTTCAGGGTTCCCCACTCAGTATATTTATTGTAATTATTTTTATTATAACATGACTGCAATCGAGCAGGTACTATCCACCTGTCAAGTAGCCAAACTTGTTTTTTCCCTTCAATCAACATGGCATAGGAAACATCACAAAGAGTCTTTAGTTGGATGGGGAAGACAAATTTCTAGGGAAGCCACAAGTGACACTTTGCAAAGAAAACAGAACAGAGAACAAAGCATCTGCAATTCAGAGGAAAAAAATTTTTTAAACCTGACATCACACAGAAAAATATATATATACAGTATAGACGTTTGTTCTACATGAAAGGTATAAGCATAAGCAGGAAATGTCTAACAGCCAGGACAGTCAGGCCGCTGGGATGGAAGCAATGCCTGAAAGCAGTGGTCCTCCGGCTCCCCTGCATCAGACCCACCTGGAGAGTCTGCTGAACCAAATCCCAAGTTTCCGACTCAGCAGGTCTGGGTGGGACCTGAGAATCTGCACTTCTCACGGGTCCCCAGGCAACGCTGTTGCTGGTGGCCTGGTACTAACTACACTTGAAGAACCACTAACCTAAAGGGTTTTAGACCTGGAAATAGCTGTAGCTCAAGCCCCGGGAAAGATGAAGGAACCAGAGAAGACCCAAGACATGAAATGGTTTGGTTCTAACAGAACCCATTTCTCTGCGGGGCCCCCCTACGCGCCAGGAAGTCCTGGGGTGACTGCACCCTAGAGGCCGGAAGACAGACACCATCGCGACCCGTCAGCCGCGGTGGCGAGGCGCCCCCTGCCGACCATTCTTGGGTGATGCCAGCCAGGGCCTCACCGGTGCTGCTGGTCGAGGTGGGCGGGGCTCGCGCGGACAGCTTCCCGCGGTGTCCACAAAGGGGATTGGCGGAAAGAGCCTGGAGGCGCAAGTCCCCACCCACCTGGGGCGGGGCCAGCGGGCCACCTGGCCGTGATTGGTCAGCGCCCCCACCAGCGCGATGACGTCATGCCCAGTTGGAAAGTTTCTGAGAAGAGCGCGGGAGCTGAGAAACATAGGGTCGGGTTGGTCGGAAAGGCCTAGAGAAGCTGGTTACCCAGCCAGGTGCTACTAGGAAGAGCCTAGCTCCTTCCCCACGAGCTTCCTGTCCTGACTGCCTGCTACGTCGGAGGGCCTCTGCCTCCGAAGCGCCCAGGTGAGCATCCGCCTGGGACCTCCGGTAGAGTGTGCGTTAGGGGCGGGGGCTACCCTGTGCTCTAGGTACCGGGAGGGGAGTGGGACGGGGGCATGTCCTCTCGGTTTCCCTGATCTTACCCTCATCCCCGCCACCCACCTTAATAAGCCTTCCGGGTCAGTGGAGTGCTGTTGCTGGGCCTTACGACCGTAGGAAATTAGACATTGATTAGCTCTCCCAACAACTCTGAGTGCCGGCTATGAGTTAAGAACTGTGCCAAGCGCCGAGACTACACAGGTAATTATGTTCCCCGTGCCTGGAAGTGGCAGGCGCAGAGAAGATGCGTGATTCCTATTCGAGCTACAATGAACACAGCCACGAGAGAACCTCTACCGGAAGACAAAGAATTATGGCATGGTGTGATCGGTGCTCAATTCCAGATACAAGGAAGGGGTGACCTCTTTGGGAAACCGATACCTGATCTAAGGTGTGAAGAGGCAAAAAATTGAAAATCAAACTATGCATTCTCTAGCCACTGCCAGAGCCTCGACAACCCCAGTTGTGGATTTGTAGTTGCTTATCCTTGCAAATAAACGGAAAACCATAGAAGGGTATTGGTTCTTTTATTTTATTCCGAATAGGTTCTAGGTTTCAGAGATGACAGAGGAACTGGATCTCCCGGGACAGGACTCTGATGGGGACAGTGAGGAGGTGGTTCTAACCCCTGCGGAGCTCATCGAAAGGCTGGAGCAGGTAAGCATCCCAAATAGAATCCCCTTGCTCCAATTTTAGCCCATCATTTTGTTAGCCCAACTGCGCAAATGTCAGGAATCAGGAAATGAAGAAACAGAATGCAAGGCTTATTTCAAGGGACGAGGGATTGAATTTTACCTACACAGAAATAAAAAAGTAGGTGGGCAGCCGGTGAGAGACCTCATCATGTCAAACACAAAATCCTCAGGTGAGGCCAGCAAGGGACAGCTTTGGGTACGCTTACCAGAACCCTTCACAGAGCAAGGATTTGCTACTTGGTATTTGCATGGACGACAGAGGTGTTGTGGTGACTTGAAAGTTTTATGCCTTAGTCCCTTAAAGCATTTGCTGGTTCCCTATAGAATGCCTGGTTTAGCAAGAAGGTACTGAAACACCCTTTTTAGGAGAAAATTGGTCTTTTTTTCCTCCCATATTGGGGGTGGGGGGCAAAAAACCCTGGAATTGTCTTCTGGAGGGCTGCTCCTTATAGTACAGGGTCTCCCACCCAGGTAAGGTGAGTGTTCTAGGAACCCATCTGTATCAATGCACTGGCTGGTGCTGTTGCACTAGGCTTCAGTGAATTTTAAAATTCTTTTAATGCACTTGCCCATTTCACGAAGGGTGATTTACATGCACACCTGCCTGCAGCACATTAAGTGTTCAGCGGTTTTTGACCAAAAACAAAATGGAATTACCCTCACACTCCACCCTCCTCATTCACCCACTCTCACCTGAAGTAGGGTTGTTGCTTTTTAAATATTTTCCTGAATAAAAAAGTCCTCAAATGGAAATGTTTTACCTTTGCCAATATGGAAGAAGTGGAACAAAAAACAGCAGAGGCACTAAAACACATCAAGTAGAAAGTACTTTGAAGGTTACTGAAGTTTAAACATGTAAGAAAAAATATACAGTTTTTTATAAATAAATTCTGAGTTTTTGGAGGTCCTCCCTCATGCTCTTTTTTTTTTTTTAAACTGTTCTCTGGGCCCTGGCTGGTAGCACAGTGGATAAGGTGCCGGCCTGGGAACCCAAAGGTCCCTGGTTCGATTCCCAGCCAGGGCACATAACCAGGTTGCAAGCCATGTCTCCAGCCAGGTCTATAGCTGGAGGCAGGTGAAAGGCAACCATACATTGATGTCTCACTCCCTGTCTGCCTCTATCCCTTCCCCTCTCTCTGGAAATAATAAATAAAATCTTTAAAAAAAAAAAAAAAAAAAACTGTTCTCTGTATATTTCCAGTGATTATCTAAAATCATTTCTAAGCTTCCTGTCCTTTTAGTCATAATAGCTATGATTTGAGTATTTTCTGCATGCCAGTAACTTATTTACCATTACTATCTCATAAAGCTATGGCAGTTCGGAGTTCAGACTATCTGTATTTAAATCCTTCATTTTGCTAGTCTATTATATGATCCTTAGGCAAGTTGTATAGCTTATCTCAAACACTTCCTTAACTGTACAACAGGGTTAATTGTAGTGGCTTTCTCACAGTTGTGAGAATTAAATGAAGCAATACACGTATAACATATTATCTGACACATGAAAACACTCACTGAATATTAGCTAGGAGTAGTAGTAATTCTTAAAACAACCCAGTGAGGCAGATATTATTGTTATCTCCATTGTACAGGTGAGGAACCTGAAACTTAAAAGATGTAAAGTAACTTGCCTAAGGTCAAAATGGCAGTGGAGCCAGGATATGAACCAAGTCTACACCTGCTGCATTATTTTTGTCTACTGCCTTAAACTCTCTGTTTCCAGAACTCATTTATGTTTGTTACTTTAATATTCTTCCTTCTTTCCAATCATACTTACCATCAAGAGAGACAAAAGCCAAGGAACATAATTTTATATATTATATGCTAATCCTAACTACATAGCAATGATTCTTTTTTTTAATTTTTACTTATTGGTTTTAGAGAGAGGAAAGGTGAGAGAGAGAGAGAGACATCAATTTGTTGTTCCACTTAACTATGCATTTATTGGTTGATTCTTATATGTACCCTGACTGGGTATCAAACCCACAACTTTGGCATATCAGAATGATGTTCTAACCAACTGAACTACCCTGCTGGGGCAACATCAGTGAGTCTTAATTTGTTTTTATATCACAGACCTTTTTGAAAATCTGATGAAAACTCTGGTCTCTCTTCCCAAAATACCATGCAGAATTTTGTGTATAATTTCAGAAAGTTCATAGACATCCTGAAATCTGCCCACCTAGTTTGTGGACCCCAATTTAAGAGCCACTGCTCTATTAGGAGAAGATTCATTAATCAAAAATTAAAAGGCATAAAGGAAAAAACTGATATGTTCAACTTCATTAAAATTAAGAACTCTGTTTTTAAGCCTTGGTGAAAGTAAAAAGCCATACCACAAAATTGGGAGAAAATATTGCAACACGTATAACTGACAAAAGATTAGTATCCACAATACATAAACTTTACAGACTGACCAGTAGAAAAATTAAGTCATAACAAGCATTTTCCAGAAGTGGAAATAACATTAAAAAAGTGTTCGACCTTTTTAGTAAACAGGAAAATGAAATTTTAAACCCCAATGAAGTATCACTTCATACCCATCAGATGGGCAGAAATGAAAAAAATGAACAATATGAAGTATTGGGAAGTATCTAGAGCCATTTGCACACTTATAAACTGTAAGGAGCATATAAATTGATCCAGGCATTTTGGAAAATTTATTATTGTCTACTTGAATGCACACATATGTTGTATTACCTAGTCATTCTACTCCTCAGTATATATCCTAGAGAAAATTTTCATGTGTACTCTCAGAGACATGCACAAAATGTTCATAGAATGGAGAAAAGATTATGGCACATACGCACAATGAGAAAAAACAATAAAATGAATAAAAGATAGCTCCTGCAACAGCTTGGATGTCTGCCAGGAGCATAATGTAGAACAACAAAAAGTAAGTTGCTGGAGAAACTATAAAAGTCAAAACTTGCAAAACTGTTGTTGAAGGAAGAGCTTGCTAGGTTGGGTGATGGGTGTGCCACTGGTTGTCTCTTGTGGGTCATTAGGGGCTCCTTGGAAGGTAGCCTGAGGTCAGTGTGGCAGTGGGTGAGCATGTTGCCCCTCATGCCTGTGCACTCTTGCGATGCCCCCAGGTGCAGCCTAGAAGCTGGTCCACCACATGGACGGCTGGTGCATTTGGACACATTCAGGCTGCATAGTGTGGCCTAAGGAGCAACTGCTGATAATCACAGCTCCAGTACATATGGGATATTCTTGAATGCGAAAAATGACTTAAAAGTTATTACCTGTAGTACATAGTTTCTCATTTTAATGGTTCTGTTAGTTTGCTAAGACTGCATACCAGTACCACAGACTAGTGGTGAAAGAACAGAAATTTATTTTCTCAACTCGGAGGCTAGCAGTCTTAAAGCAAGGTTGCCAGCACAGTTGGTTTCTTCTGAAGCCTGTCTGCTGGGCTTGTAGATGGTCGTCTTTGCCTTGTATTCACATGGCCTTTCCTCTGCATCTGTGTTCAAATTTACCCCTCTTAAAAGGACACCTGCCATATTGGGTCTGGGTCCACCTAAATGACCTCATTTTAACTCAGTCACCTCTTTAAAGACCCAGTCTCCAAATACCGTCACATTCTAAGGTACTGGAAGTTAGGACTTCAACATAAACACATGGTGGAGGGAGACACAACTTAGCCCGTAAGACATTGAACAGATTATCATTAAAATTTTTGATTAGGAACAAGATATAGCCACTTTAAACGTAGAACCTGATTATTTTTTAGAAAGCCATTAATTTAAACATAAGTTTCTCGCTAGAAGTTTTGAAAAGATTTTATTTTAAAGTTTTATACTGGTGTTTTCTCCTGCTTAAATTTTAATTACATTTCATAATAAATGAGAAATCCCCCCTGCAATCTACTCTATTTTACCACACAAATGCTATCATTTTCTTTTTTTTTTTTTTTTTTAAGATTTTATTATTTCCAGAAAGAGAGGAAGGGAGAGAGACAGGGAGAGAAACAGAGAAATATTAATGTATGGTTGCCTTTCACCTGCCTCCAGCCACAGACCTGGCTGGAGACCTGGCTTGCAACCTGGTTATGTGCCATTGCTGGGGAATCGAACCAGTGACCTCTGGGTTCTCAGGCTGGCATCTTATCCACTGTGCTACCAGCCAGGGCATTTTCTTTAAATGCCCTGCCATGTAAAAGTTAACAAGCACTATGTAGAGATAAAAACAAATGTAGTGAAACTGCACATGATATTATGTACTAAATTTAGGCTCATGATTACCTCTGAGGAGAGAGGGACACACAAAGACTTTAAAATAATGATAATATTTGTTGATGAAGTTATATGTACACAGATATTTATATCACTGTTCTTCATGCTTATTTATATGTTCTAATTATTTTTGTAGCTATTAATAAAATCAGGTAAGAAAAAACTGCTTTATAAGTTCTCCATATAGTTTGCTCTTTTTCATTAATTATCCTCCTTGAAAATACAGTTTCTTTCTGGTTAACTTCTGTAACACTAGCACAGAAGCTTGAGCACCTGAAAAAATTTATGATAGTACCAATACCTAGTATTTATTTATTTAAGATTTTATTTATGATTTTTAGAAAGAGGGGAAGGGAAAGACATCAATGTATGGTTGCCTTTCTCCTGCCTTCAGCCACGGACCTGGCTGGAGACCTGGCTTGCAACCTGGTTATGTGCCTTGGCTGGGTAATCAAACCAGCAACCTTTGGGTTTGTAGGCCGGTGCCTTATCCACTGTGCCACCAGCCAGGGCTATACCTACTATTTAATAGTGTGTCGTGATGGTGATATTTGGAGAAGCAGAGAGAGGCTCAAGGATGTCGGAAAGAATAAATTGAGCCTAATTGACATATAATTTTGAGCTATGCTAAAACTAAATTTCCTGTAATTGAAGGTTAAGTGTCCTTTTCTTCAATCACCTGTGGCTATTTCAGTTTTCTAAGTCTTGGTAATTTCTGAAATGTACCAAGCATCTGGGTCTGAGTCATAAATTAGGAATTAAAAACTCCTGTTCCAAAACTATTAAATCAATGAATATCCACTTCTTTCTACTCTTGGGCAGTTAGTAAATAACTTAATTTATGTTTGCACATTAATAAGAAGAGGATAACCATATTTATTTCTTCTCAGGTGTTGCAATGATGAATGAAAAAGTATTTGTAAAGTGGTCTGAGCTTCGGAACTGCAGATTTGTGTGGTTCCTTCTCTCCCCAAATCGGAAGGTGCTGGTGCCCCCTGGTGGGAAGTAATAGCAGATGCAGGAAATGTGTTGGTGCTACTTGGTAAAAGGTGCTGTTTGAACACCAGAGGGTGTTGCTCTGAGCAACAGGTCTACTGGCAACGTTTTTTAAGTGAACTGTGATTTTTTTTTTTTTTTTTTTGTAATATTGGTTAAATATAAGGTTGTAAACACAATTTCCTATGAAAAGAAATGCAAAAGACGTTATTAAATAGCTTGCCTTCAACACATTTTTAGTATTTCCAACAGGTAGGCAAGCCATTATCTTTGCCTGCGAAGGCTGTGATTTTCATGAGATATGTACTGACTGACAGGGTTGTTCTACTACTTTGTGAGTAGTGTGTGTGTGTGTGTAATTTTTTTGTTTTTGCATCATTTTTTAGGCTTGGATGAATGAAAAGTTTGCCCCTGACCTGCTGGAAAGCAAACCTGAAATTGTCGAATGTGTCATGGAACAGCTGGACCACATGGTAAGAGCTGTGTTTCTCAGGGTTACTGAGGAAGCGAGCATTAAAAGGGTTTGTCAGTATACTGAGAAGTCTGATAGTAAATCTATTTTGTTTAGCCCAGCCTAGTTTGTTTATTAAATATTCAATTAATTACCTATATATACTGAGCACAAGAGTACCTGTGAATGTCTGGATATCATCTTGCCATGAAAAGTATAAACACCCGTCATCACCAGCCCCACATTTTTGTACAACAGCAGTGATCACAGCAAGGTCAGGGCCTCTTCTCTTAGTGTGGTCTCCACTTCTTCGTGGTTCTTAAGTACTTGTTCTCCTCATACATCTACCCTGCCTGGGCCCAGTTTGTCGCCCTTGTGTCAGATGAGCTTGGCTTAAGTCATTATCCATCTCAGGAGCTTTAAAACATTGATATTTTAGTTTTTCAACTAGTATTTTAATACTACTTCTTAGACACTTCTGACATTTCTTCTCTCTGCTGTATCATCTCCTTTACACCTAGGTTGGGATTCTTATAGGCCCTTCTGACCAATCATATTCAGATTCCATTTAAATGGTCATTTTCTAAAAATAGTCACACCTCATTTTATTGCATTTTGTTGCATTTCACAGATGTTGTGGTTTTTACAAATTGAAGGTAGGATTCTCCACCAGCAAAAAGATTGTGACTCACTTTATTGCGGTGGTTTGGAACAAAGCCCACAGTATACCTGAGGCATATCTGTAAATGAGCATTGTTTGAACTTTGTATGATGAGATGGTAATCATATTACTTGTGTAATTGAGGAATTAAAAGAAAATGAGAATTCTTATGAGTATTTTGTTATCCTTTGACCTGAATGTAGTGCTTGATGGTCCTTGTGAGCTGTGTATACACATTAAACCAAGAAGGTTCTTAGTTTTTAAATATCATGTTCTTTCTAAACTTTCTTGTCCCTTGTAATAGGAAGAAAATCTCAGGAGAGCAAAGAAGGGGGATCTGAAAGTCAGTATCCATCGAATGGAGATGGAGAGGATCCGCTATGTCCTTAGCAGCTACCTGCGGTGTCGGCTCATGAAGGTTTGACAAAGTGAAGGATATACTGTAGATAGGAAAATTGTTTGCTTCTCAATATATATAATGTTAACTGTAGGATACTCATCAATCACATGTCTATACATACACAACAGCTTGTGGTTAAACCAACTAAATTTTTCTGGCTTTTACTAGAGAGAGAGGTGATCAAGATACCCATAGGTACCCATAGGTATTAAGGCAATGTAGCATATAATGTAAACAGAGCATCTTGGGAAGAAGTTAGGCTGCAGCTTGGGAGGATCCAGGCCCTGAAGGTGCTGTTGAGGCCCCATATCATGGTAGTTAAAGAGTAAGGACGGCAAAAGATCGTTCTAGAGAAGCACAGGTGGAACGGTATTGTACACCACTGGGGACATATTTTTATTTATTTGCTATGAATGGTGCTCCCTGGTGTTGAGCATGGCAGTGCTGTCCTGACATTCAACTAGAGCTCTAATAAAACTGAACTTGCAAAACATTTTTATTTTGTATAATACCTGTTTTAACCCTGGAAAGTCCTTACTTCCTTGAAGTTTCTTCTCATTGGCTCTGCGTGTCCCCTTAGTTAATACAAAACAAACACATTCTCTTATGTGAGTATGCTTTAGATATCTGAAGATAGTTCACAAGTCTTATTTCAACCATTTATTTCCATGTCAACCATTTATTTCCATTTATTCTGCTGATGTCTTTCCTACAAAGCTCTAGTTTGTCAATATCCTGTAATTATACCACCTCAACTGAGTACACTGTTACATTTGTAGTCTGATCATGTTTGTGAAAAGCAGAATGATCACTTCCTTATTCTGAATATTAAAATGGTAGTAATTACACCTGGCATTGCATTAGCATATTTGACAGGCATGTCTCACTAAGCTCACTCTGTACTCATTAACTTGATCTAAGATTTTTAAGTTATCATTATCCCATCTTGTCACTGGTATTTGTATGGTTGGATTTTTGACTCCTCTAAGTATAGAGCTTGATGCTTACCCCTCTTTACCTTTTTTTATTAAATTTGGCCATTTCCCTGGTTTCTGGATCTTGATCTTATCACATAATATATTGGCTGTCTCTAAATATTTTATGTCATCAGCAAGGTTGCTAAGTATGTCATCAAGGGTCTTATCTGACTCCTTAGTAGGACTGGGCCAGTGATATTCCACCAAAGCCTTCCCTGCAGATTTACATCTCCCTATTGAATCAGTAGTCTTTGTTTAACTGTTTATGACCCTCCCACTCCATATTGTTACCCTGTCCCAGGTTTACACTTTGTCTGCAAAGATGTCATAAAGACATTATCATGTTTTGAAAATATTTAGATATACAGTATGCCTCTTCACTCTTAACTATCAGGCCACTTGATTTTTGTATTAGTCCTTTTCATATTTACTAGTTACTTTTCTTTGAATTCACAAACCGTCTTTTAAGTTATTTATTCTAATATAATGCCACATACAATATTAAGGACACTAATCTGTATTTGAATATTCTCCATCTTCTGTGTTTTTGAAAATTGGGAAGTTTGCTTATCTCTAATTTTTCACACCTCTTTTGAACTAATTCTCCTGGGATTAGAAAACTACATATATTTTTAGCACATGAAGTAATAATGTAGTAGTAGCAATTTACATGTAATAGGAGAAAGTGCTATGAGTACTTAAATCTATATAAATGTTCATTTAATTTATCCTGGAACATAATTGATCC
The DNA here is from genome assembly GCA_004026585.1 of Noctilio leporinus. NCBI lineage: Eukaryota > Metazoa > Chordata > Mammalia > Chiroptera > Noctilionidae > Noctilio > Noctilio leporinus. The sequence continues at coordinate 43,394 of PVIW01004362.1, forward strand.
TAGCCAAAAGTCTTAAACTCCTCTATATCAATAACTGCTCATTTATCTTAGCCTCAGTTGCTCCTTGCCATTGTCATTGCCCTGGTTACAAGGAGTGTTTCCTTGACAGAAGGAATCATGGCATCATTGACTTCAGTCAACTGACTGAGCCCTTCCAGGTTCCTGACCACACACCTTTTTGTCTTTTTGTAGCTTTTAGCTATATCTTTTTCCTGGTAGTTCTTAACATTTTTTATAAGCCTCACCTTATTGTGGGCTTTATTTTTGCTAATTGTATTCTTGTGTCACTATTCTGTCTGCTTCTGTATTCTCTGTGCATCTTTCCAGCTTTTGTAAATGTTTCATCTCAGAAGAACACCCTGCACAATTACATAAATCCGTTAAGTAATATCCCCTGTTCTTCCTCTTAAATGTCATTGACAATTGTATTCAGATCATCTTTTTTTGCTTGTACCTACCTGAGTGCATGCTTATTGAATTTAGAGAGGGGGGAAGGGAGGGAGAAAACCATCAGTCAGTTGCCTCTCCCACGCACCCTGACTGGGAACATACCCACAGCCTAGGCATGTGCCCTGACTTGGAATCAAACCTGCAGCCTTTTGGTTTGTGGGGCGACACTCCAACCAACTGAGCCACGCTGGCCAGGGCTTCAGATTATCTTTTACAAAAGCACAGCATCCTTTTTAGAGCCCTTGCCTTTCCTCTGAATTCTTTGAAACCAGGGTAGGTCTTATTATCAAAATTATCTTGACCATAAAGACTTGGCATTGTTGTAGTCACTTTCTATATTAACGTCCATCTATTTCAGAAAACTAGTATGTTTTGACACTTAACTCTTGACAGATATTTTTATGAATATTTTTATTTATCCTCACAGATCGAGAAATTTTTTCCTCACATCCTTGAAAAGGAGAAGACACGCCAGGAGGAGGAGCCTTCTATCCTTTCTCCCCCAGAACTGGCCTTTGCCAAAGAGTGAGTAAGCAGGCCGGTGGGACCTGCCTTTCTTCCCTGGCTGCTGAGCGGGAGTTTTGGTGGTTGTGTCCCTGAAGCTGACCTCAGAGCCACTGTTGTCTGTCTCATAGTTCCAATGGCCCCTACCAGTCAGGTAGTCACAGTGATTTTAATTTGTGTATTTCAGGTACATGACTAACACAGAGACCTACCTAAAGAATGTTGCCTTAAAGCACATGCCTCCTAATTTACAGAAGGTGGACCTCTTGAGGTCAGGTAAGAAGAACATCCCCTTTTTAGTCATCCAGAGGGGCCATAGTTTACATTCCAAGTATCTTCAGGTGCTTTAGAATAAGATCTTTACCTTTACTCTCTAACACAGAAAAATAAGTATGTAGGTAACAGGAAAGGAGAAGAGAAGTTAAAAATAAAAAATCATTCAGAGCAGATACAAGCGTAGCCATGTCTTCAGATTAGGTTGACACTCTTGTGACAGACATTATAAATTATGCATTCAGCCATGTGACCCCACTAGTGGATGTCTGCGCTGTTGGAGGCCCTTCTGAGCACTGAAGGTACAAGGGTCTCTGCTCTCAAAGAACCAGGAGCTGTCTGGCTACCAAGAAGAATTTAAAGGAGGCTGAGGGAACCTTCAGTGAGTTACCAATAGGAAAGATGCCTCATCCTTTCGTGACAAGGCATTTCCTGATTGGGCAAGGGAGGGCAGGACTAGGGGTGTGGGGAGGCAGCTGCGGGAAGTAAACCACGGCCAATGGCTGCACTTCCCACCCTCTTCACAGATCACCTTAGGGACCTTGGCAAAGTCCATGTTGCTCTGTTTCACGGCTTGCCATGACTGAACAGGACCTTGGTCAGGCAAAATTGCCAGACCAAATCCGACAGTGCTCCAGGGGCTGGAATCCACGTTGTTCACGAACTAAGCTTAGTGTGCTGAAGCCACAAGTGCAAGTATGACTGGGCCCTGGCAGTTTACCTCCCACCCAGCCTGCACTGGGCCATGCTGACCCCTGTGGCAGGTGGGAAGCTAGAACAGGAAGGGTGGAGACATAGTTCACCAGTTAGCTTAGTCAGCCCAGGCTCTGATAACAAAATACCGCACGCTGGGGGTGGGGGAAGTGGCTCAAACGGCAGGCATTTATTTTCTCACAGATCTGGAGGCCAGAAGTCCATGATCAAGGTGCTGGCAGGGTTGGTTTCCTCCAAGCCCTCTGTCCCTAGCTTGCAGATGGCCATTCTTCCTGTCTCTTCACACTCCACACACCCGAGTCTTCCTCTTCTTACAATGACACCAGTCAGATGAGATTAGCCTCCACCCTACCGGCTTCATTTTAACTTAATTAACCTCTTTAAAGGCCCTATAACGAACACATTCCCATTCTGAAGTATTGGGGGATTAGCACAGGTGCGTAAGTCCCCTCAGGCCTGCAGAGTACAGAGACCCCGGTGGCAGGGAAGGGGCAGGCATGTTGAAATCTAAGCGTATTCTAAAGCTGTAGAGAATAATAAAATCAAATCCTCCTTTGGACCTCTTTTTAACATTTTCCTGATTCAGTGGAATGAGTAGCTTCTCAGTGGAGTCACCTGACCCTGAAGTTGGAGCCTCCTTGGCAAGTCAGAACCCTGGAGCATCAGGGGACCCTCCTTAGACCTTTGGAGCCAGTTATCCTGAACCGCCTTCTGTAGCTAAGGGAGTCAAGGGCAATGTGAACCCTGAACTGGGCGCTTAGGACAGTTCATCAGTGGGTTCTGGACCCTGCAGTTGGTGGAAGCTCCGGGTGCCAATGGAACACCACGCGCCATGGAGCGGCAGCCCAGCTTGGGACACGTGCTTAACTAGAAATACTGGCGGTTGGAGAAGAAGGATGACAGAAACTTCCTAACCTGTAACCAACCAGTAAGGGGCCCCTTAGTCTAATACTAAAGACAGTTACCACATGATTCAGTCTCTAATGTAGCAGGTCCTTGAATAACATTTCCTTCAATGTCGTTCCATTATAACATTGATGAAATGCTATAGGAACTTAATTCTTGTTTATGTCAGTTAGCCTATGGTAAAATTGGTTTTGTTACACATGATTTCACATAGTCACAACCTATTCATGATGTTAAGTGAGGGCTTACTGTACTGCCTCCTCCTACTCCTTTAGATAGGAATATTTCCTAACCAGATTTATACACTCTGCCCTCCCAGTTGGTCGTGCGTATTTCTGCTGTGGCCCTAGCCATTACCCACAGCTCATACCTCTTCTTTCTATCCCCTTCAAAGCGCACATCACCTTCCCACTCCCCACATCATTGAGGGAAAGCCCGTTACAGGAGGCTTCATCAAATGCTGCTCTTGCCGCCTTGTCCAGAGACCACATGTTCTGCTTGTCTGTGTAGCAGAATCCCCTGCACGTCTGGAATACTCATCATGACTGGCTGCTGTGTGGAACCTTGGGTGGGAAGGATGCAGCTGTTTCTAGAAGGAGCCAGATCTCGAACCATCTTACCCCCAAAATGCTTTTACACCATGGGTCATTTGGTGCTTGATACAGTTCATCCCACCAACTTTTCCCACGTTGACTTTGTTAGCTGAGCATTTTCTATTACTTTACTGTTTTTCGGGCAGTTCCCAAACCGGATCTAGATTCATACGTGTTTCTGAGAGTGAAAGAACGACAAGAAAACATACTGGTAGAACCAGAAACAGATGAGCAGAGGTGAGTGACTTGTGTGATTTTGACGGTGAGAAATGTTGCTCCCACTGGAGCCCCAGCTAAGCTTTGCACATACATTTTTTTTCCTCCTTTTTCAGGGACTATGTCATTGACTTGGAAGAAGGCTCACAGCACTTGATCCGATATAAAACCATCGCACCTCTAGTTGCTTCTGGAGCTGTACAGCTTATTTAAAACCGAAAATAAAGACAGAAGACATGGAGCCTTAGAGAAAACTTTTAGGAACCCCACACACCACTTTGTGCCTAAGGACAGCAGACTTTCCCCAGCACTGCTGTGGGTCACCTGGGCATTGGGAAGGCCCATAGAGCAGGGTCCCTGCCTTGTTGCTGTTTGAGCTCAAATCAGCAGATGGGGCCACTGCCCTGCCCAGTCTGCCCAGTGGGCAGGTATGCGACTTTCACTTTGTGCACCTTTCCCCTTTTGGGCATTTTTTGGACCAAGGAGAGTGAGGCCAAGATAGTTAATACAATACAGAGGCATCGCTGCCTGCAATTAGGGGACTCTAGCTAGCACAGACCTGCTAGTGGCAGTAGAGTTCCTTTAACCTACTTGGTAGAACAAGTGTAAATAGATGAAAGAAAACAGCTGTGGCCTTTTCTGATGTTTCTAAATTGTATAAACCTTTTGGAACCCCTAATAGTGGACTTCAAACCAATCTCTGTCATGCTTAACTGAGAATCAAAACTAAACCAATAAATCATTATTTTCAGTTTTGTAGCAGAGGAGCCTGGGGACAGTTCTCAGCTTGTGATCTCACGTGGTGTGCTCTGCCTGCTGCTGACCTGCATGCAGCCTTCTCTGACTCAGGCTGCTTCGCCAGGCCTGCCTCAGGCCATCTGGCCATCCTTGGCTGAGGCTCTGTTAACAGAGTGGCATTAGTATCCTATACTGTGACCCCAGTAGCAGCTTTTCTTTTTTAAACCCAAGGGAAACGGACAAAATTCAACCAATGGGAGTAGAGACTATCACTGATATACCTGAAGAAGGAATGTGAACAGTGGATGAATCACTTCTTGAAACATGAAAAAAAGCAGCCTGCATTCCAGTCTCTTTTTGCTTAATGAAAAGGCAGGGGGGGGTTTATGTACGTGATATAGGCTGTTTGAGTACAATCAATGTAATATTGCTATGATTTTCAAGAGAAGTCTGTAAGTGGAAGCAAGGAAGGTTTTATTAATAAAAGCATTTTGAATTTCACGTAGTAGATTATTTTTTTCAGACTGTTTACCTTCTCTAGCTATTCATTGAACAAATAAGTATTGAGCATCAGTGTGACAGGGACAGTTCAAGGCTCTGAGGCTCCATCCCAGAGTAAGACAGGAACTGTCCCTGCTCACATGATGATAAATGCCTGGCAGAGAATTAGAACAGGGTGACTCACTGGAGAGTTTAACTAGACTGGGTGGTTTGAGAGGCCCTCACTGAATTCAGTGAATCTCACTGCAAAGGCTGAGATCTGAATAACGAAGAAGGTGCCAAACACAGAAATCAAAAGGAAGGCCACTCCAGGCGGAGAAGGCAGCTTGTGCAAAGGCCCTGAAGGAGAAATGAGCTCTGCCTGCAGCCAGTGTGGCTCGAACACTACAGCATGGGAAATGGAGCAGGATAAGGCCTGGCTGCAGGCTGGGCCCCAAACACTGACAGGTAGCTAGAAGAGACCCTTTGTCCTTGAAGCCGTCCTGAGAAGTAGGCAGGGCTGGTAGTGTGCAGTTGATGGGAAACAAAGCGTATGTCCAGTGACAAGTCTGAGACTAGAACCTAAGTCTCCTTCCTCCTAGTCATAAGTACGCACACTCACCATCGCCTCCATTGCACGCAGCAAAGAGGAAGGTAGGCTACGTGCTGTTACAATGCTGCCTAAGCCTTAGTGTGCGCACCAATTGCCTGGGTGAGGCCCACGACCGAGGAGATCCTGGACTGCAGTTGCTGCTGACCCAGGGACCACACCTCCAGCGGCAGGACTTGACCTTTTCAGGTCTCCGGCTCCTGTGTGGTGCAAGCCAGCATGCGCAGAATAGATTGCTCCATTTCCTAGTCACCTCTTCAAAGGAAGACTGGATTTAAAATAAAGGGGAAGTTGAATTTCAAACCTAAGTAGAAAGGGAAACGGTGTGTCTCAATGTGACGTTCGTTGACTGTCCATGTGTGGTTTTTTGCTTTACTGCTAAAAACATCACTGGAAGCAGGGCAGAACATTTTCTTGAGATAATTGCACCACACTTTTATTATCATAAGCTTGTCACCAGCAAGGTTGCTGTTCCTGCTTGCAGGTCCATATCTGTTTCCTCAGCCACAATGATCATGTATCAGCTGAGACTTTGCAACAAGTCCCCAGCTGTGTTCACCTTGTGCAGAGGTCCCAGCCAGTAACCAGACTTTAGTGCCATCTTTGTATGCGCCCAACTTCCTTCTGTGATGTAGATGAAGTTACCCATAAAGCTTTTGGAGTGAATTGTTAAGCAAGCACATTATTTTTCATTTCTTCACATAATGTGTTTTAAAGTAATTTATCATGGGAGGCTAAACATCCCAAACATTTGGAATTCTCCAAATTGATTTTTTTTCTTGTGTGTGTATTTTATGTTACATGTAATGTGACATGTAACGTTAAATACACGTGATGTAACAAATGCCATCTTAATTAGTTTTAAGTGTATAGTTCAATGTTATTAAATACATTCATCTTACGCAACCATCACCACCATCCATCTTTGTAACTTCATCTTGTGGATCTGAAACTCTGTACCTATTAAACAATAACTCCCATGATCCCCTCCCCACAGCCCCTGGAAACCACCATTCTTTTCTGTTTTTATGATGTTGACTACTCCAAATACCTCATACAAGTGGGATCATGTAGTATTTCTGGAGTTGGTTGAAATTCTTGCATTTTGTCTTTCTTCAAATTAGGGAAGTTTCCAGCCATTATTTTTTGAAATATTCTCTTTGCCCCTTTCTGTCTCTTCTCCTTTTGGGACCCCCATAATGCATATTTTGGTGCTCTTGATGGTGCTGTGTCTCCAAATCCCTAAGGCCCTGTTCACTTTTCTTCAGTCTTTTTTCTTTCAGTTACTCAGCCTTGATAATTTCCATTGCTCCATCTTCAGATTCACTGAATCTGCTTCTGCCTGCTGAAACAGACCTTTGGATGCCACTAGTAAAATTTTCATTTCAGTTATTAAGATGTTCAGCTCCACAGTTTCTTTTTGGTTTTTCTTTAGGTTTTATGTGTCTTTATTGATATTTCCATTTTGTCTACCCATCATTTCTTAACTTTGTCCACATCTTCCTTTACTTCTTTGGATATTTTTAAGATAGTTATTTTGAAGTCTTTGTATATCTATAATCAGGTCTTTTTCAAGGACAGTTTCTGTTGATATTTTTCTTTTGAAAGGGTTTCACTTTCCTGTTTGTATGCCTTGTGATATTGTGTTGAACAGTGGACATTTAATAATATGGTAACTCTGGAAATCTAATTTTCCCCTCTCTTCAGACTTTGCTGTTTTTGTTATTGTTTTTCTTTATTTGATTGTGCCAAGGTCAACCTTGGATATAAACTTAATATCTTAGGCCTTTTCTGAACCTTTCCCAGAGCGCATGTGTCACATTCTAATTTTCTCTTACGCAGTTGATTTTTAATGTTCTACTCTTTAAATCTGACTCCTGAATGGGGAAAAGGCAAAAAATAAAGGTTAAAGAAAAGGGCACCAGCCCCTTAAATCTGTTGAAGTCACTTCGCAGAGGGGATGGGGGCTTGCAGCAACGGAGGGAGGCACAGCAACAATGGCTGCCCGCCTCTGCGTCTTCATCTGTCATTAGGGAAGCAGTGAGAGCACAGAGCCTCGGTGTTTGCAGGGCAGGTTCCTTTATGCCCACCCTGACTCCCACAAGCTGTGTGCAAGCTGTTCCCAGAACGCTTGCCACCTGGCGAGCGGTGAAGGATGGGTAGCTGCTACTGCGCTAAGAGCTCAAGTTGACCAAAATTAGCTACAGTTTACCATTCAGATCTTCCCCTGGAAGTTCCAAGCCTTCAACAGATGCCAGGGTTCCAAAATAGTCCCCAAATAGTCCTCTCAGACTGATTCTGCCAGTGTACTTGTGTAGGAGGAGATTCCTGGTGCATCCTAGTCTACCATCTTCCCATAATCCTCTAAACATGTATTGTTTTAATGTATCTAATCAACTAAATCTGAAAGTGTTCTCACCTTGTATAAAAAGAAAACTTTTTAAAAAATCAAAATCAGTATTCTTTACTTATTTAACAGACTTGATTCCAAATAACTTAGCTGTTTCCAAAAAATTGAATATTCCTTCCATGGCTGAAAAACTATTACTGCAGCTATTCAAAGGAATTTACTATAAATTCTGAAGGCTATAATAATAATAATGTCTAATGTTTACAATATTTACTATGAATTAGTCTTCTGTACTTTGAGTAAACTCGTAAATCTTTACAACAACCCTATGTAAGGACAAACTAAAGACTTGGAATGAGTGGAAAAGATTACTGGATTATCCTCTCAATGGAACACTTGATCCTTGTAGGGTAATTTGCTTATGCCTTTGAAAAGGCTGTTTTACAACTATAGAGGTAGAAATTAATTTATAGAAAATAATAGAATTTTTCCTCATTGTTGCTATGTAAATTATCCCTGTCTGTGGAAATGCAAATGAATTTTGTCCTGTAGCGAATAATAAAATCAAATCCTAGTCTGACCCTCTTTCTAACATTTTCCTGGTTCTCCTATTAAGTAGTTAAAAATGTTGGCACATGTTCATTTTATAGCTGCATGAGAGTCAACAATTCCTACTGTGCAAGGGTTTACAAATAAATTTTAATTTTTATACATTTATAAGGAAGATAACATTGGTATCCTCATTTTGTAGAGGAGAAAATAGACTAAGGTACTTAAGGCCACATGGCTTACTAGGTAGAGGAAATGGGATTCAAACCCCAGTGAGCACAGAGCCCCAGACCTCCTCTTCTGGATTACCCTGACATAGTCCACCAGTAAATACCACAAAAGGGACAAAGTTCAAGCATGTTTTATGCAATGATAGCTTCACAGAGTAAAAATTCAGTCTTTTAAACAGACTCCTTAGAGGAAACAACCACTACCATTCACTTTACTGTAGTGAAAGCAGCATTTTTCCTAACATAGCAGTATATTCTGCTTTTAGCAGATCATGTTCTCCATGCCACAATGCTTACAGATGCTGCCTAACTTGTTACTATAAGGAAAACCATTCAAAATAAACTCAGCACACAATTACTTAAATCTGCCTTCTTGTCCCTATTAGCTTCTGTGAGAATACGAACAAAAATAAAAAAATACTGCTGCCCCTAAGGAATTTACAATGAATCCTAAGTAGACTCCCTAAGTATAAATCTAAAAATAGGAAATTGTTTGGCTCAAAAATAAAAAATAAAAAGATTGTCTTTTCATAGTCAGGACTAAGAAGGGTGGAAGGAAATGATTTTCTTGGGTTCCAAGTGCTGTAGATGAGAGAACATTTTAAGAATGTAAATGGAGTACTCCTTGGGACCCAAAGTTGTTCCAGCTCAAATGTAAACTTTTTTTCAAGATTTTATTTATTATTCTGAGAGAGGGGGGAAGGGAGAGAGGGAGAGAGACATCAGCATATGGTTGCCTTTCACCTGCCTCCAGCTACAGACCTGGCTGGAGACCTGGCTTGCAACCTGGTTATGTGCCCTGGCTGGGAATCGAACCAGCGACCTTTGGGTTCACAGGCTGGCTTCTTATCCACTGAGCCACCAGCCAGGGCTCAAATGTAAATTTTTAAAATTAGTGCCCCTGTTTTATCTCTGAACCTATCATCTTCTTGAAGTGTAACCCTGACCATTTATTGCCTCTTAAGAATCTTCAATGGCTCCCCATTGCCCACAGACATGGAAAGGAGTAAAGAAGATTGATAGTCATGGAGCATCTGGGTCCCGGACAGTGGGCAAAGCACCCTCCACAAACTGCCCTTCTAATCCTGACAGCCCTGTGAGGTGAGCACCAGCCTCACCATTTACACCAGCTTCCCAGTCAAATTGACCTTTTTCTTTTCCTAAATGGTTTCTTTTGATACTTATGGTTTTATTACGTCATTAAAATCCCACCCAAATTATTTGGGGAATGAAGAAAGATATGCCTAATCTCATATTTGTAGCACTGGGACACACTAGATGATCAGAGCATAGCTGCAATCTAACTTCCAAAATAGGTCATAAAATAATGTGTTGCAAAATGGCACATGCCTCACCTCACTTGGTTTAACAAACACAGATGTGTGCTGCTTGCTCAGCTATGTTTGCAGGTGTGGGGCTGCCCTCAACCTCTGCCTTTTTCATTTTTAGGGTAATTCATCAGCTTTGCCATCTGGGATCACATGTCTACACTGCAGTGCCCTCAGCCATGAATAGGCTTCTAACCACAGCCTGTCAGCAATTTAATAATGAAAACAAGAGAGAAATGAAGGGTGTATCACCAGTCCATTTCTCCTGTTTCCCCAAGTTTTATTTCCATATCAAACTTGACCCCAGAAAGCAGGGTCCCTGAACAAATGTATTAGCTTCTTTTAGTGAAAACAACAGCCATGTGAATAATGGCTCCACATCTTCCAAAACTCACAATGGAAGAAATTATCGATTACATTTCCTATTGTTTTCTTTATGAGGATCCATGTAATAAAACTTTTCTCATAATTTAGTGCAAGTATAAGTTTGTGTTTCAAACTTAAATGATTCATTTGATCAGAGGAATCCTATTGGTTCCCCTGTTTAGATCTTAGGAGGGAGCTCAGCACCAGTTACTGCGCTCAGTGCCTCAACCCAGCTTCCTGTCACATCGCCCTGGGTCTTGCTTTTTGCCTCTGATCTCCTTTTGTACAATTGTACTATTTTATTTTGTCTTAATTTAAAAAGATAACCCAAACTTTGGGAAGAATTAGGTAGAGGATTAAGAAGTACATAGTTACAATTTGAGCACATGTAACCCAAAGTTCCTAGTGTTTAAAACATGTATGGGAGTGAACCATTTCACGGAATACAAACACCTAAGTGAGGCACAAAGTGGTAGTGAAGGCAGGACTCGTAGTGTCTTATCACTCTAGCATTTAGGAAAGAGTGAATAGGTCAAGTAAATCCTATAAAAGGTGATATTCTGAGTATAACTAAACTAAATCTAGTAAATGACGATAGTGGGTCAGACATGGGAGTATGTGCTGTGCATTCAGAGGAAGGAAACCCTTGACTTGACACTGTGTATTGTCTAGTGAGGAAGCCCAACAAGAGCACGTCACAGAATAATATGCTCTTCAAAAACCCGGAACGGGTATACGGTATTATGAAATGATCTAGGAAGGACCCCAAAGATGAAGAAATCACAGAAGCCTCCCAGTAGGGATGGTGCCTGAGCCAAGACTGAAAACACTAGAGGAGCAAGCGAGTCCAAAGGGGAGAAGTGGGAATGGCTACCCCTGTGGGGACCGAAACACCATTTGCAAAGGCACAGATGCTGTAGGACACGCACAGTATTCTGGGTACTCCAAGGTGCTGGGCATGGCAAGAGCATAGGATAGAAGTTGGGGTATGAAGGAGGGCCACTTCCTGTCTCTTATAAACCTCATAGGAGAACTACAAAACTTAGACACAAGTGTATTCTCCTCATCTGTGCTGCGCCTTTTGGCTTTTCTTACTGCGTCTTGTATCATGAGAAGTGGGCAACTGAATATGTAATAAATTTTCTTTATAATTTGTGCTTTTTATGTTTTACTCTAGGAGCCTTTTCTCATCCCAACGACATAAATGTTTTCCAATATTTTCTTGCAAAAACTTTAAAGTTTTGGTTTACACAGTTAGGTATGTAATCCAGCTAAAATTAATTTGTAGATGTGGTTTAATGTGGGAATAGAATTTTCTTCCCATATGGATAGCCAGTCCTTCCAGTATCATTTATTAAATAGTCCATTCTTCCCCTCATTAGTCTATTCATTTGGTCTAGTTCTAAAACCACACTATTTACATTACAATATCTTAGTTTTAACTTTGTTTAAATTACTAAAATATATGTCATTGTAAATAGTTTGGAAGGAAAAGCTGAGAAAAAAATAAAAATCACGTAAAATCTTACCAGTCTGAGATCACCACCAATCAAATGTGGTGTTTATGCTTCCTTTCTGATGCTGCAGTTAAATGATTACACAAAATGATAAAATGTATAGAAAACAGGCCTAATAAGGAAAGGTATTCTTTAGCTTAAACAGGGGAGCACCAAAAAGATAAAATATGTTCTTAGGAATAAAGAATTTTTAGAAGAATGCGAAATAGTAGTTCATTTTTTAAAAAGGCCTACAAGGCCCTGGCTGGTGTGGCTCAGTGGATTGAGTGCCGGCCTGTGAACTGAAGTCACCAGTTCAATTCCCAGTCAGGGCACAGGCCAGGTCCCCAGCTGGGGGCATGCAAGAGACAGCCAATCAATATTTCTCTCACACATCGATGTTTCCCTCTCTTTCTGCTTCTCTTTCCCTCTCTCCAAAAATAAATAAAAATAAAATATTTTTTAAAATAAGTAAATACATACATTAAAAGACCTAGCAAGAATAAAATTGCGTATGTCAAAAGAAATGTGGTCTGAACATGAGGCAAGCCTCTGGACTACCTAGGAGACAAAAGTAGCAAATGAGGCAGTTAGGGACTGAATGTTTGTATCCCCTCCCCAAATTCATGTGTTGAAATCCTGACCCCAACATTGAGAGTATTTGGAGGCTGGGTTTTAGGGAGGTAATTTGGTTTAGATGAGGTCATGGAGATAAGACCTCAGTCATGTGATTAGTGCCCTATAAGGAGAGAAAGTGACCAAAGCCATCTCTCTCTCCACTGTGTGAGGACACAGTGAGAAGGCAGCCACGTACCGACAGGAAGAGAGCTTACACCAGAACCCATCCATGCTGGCCACCCTGACCCCAGGTTTCCAGCCTCCAGAACTGTGAGCCATGAACAAATGTCTGTTGTTTAAGCCACCCAGTGTGTGGTATTTTGTTAGAGTGGTCTGAACTCAACAGCAATCAAGAGAGCCACGAAATTTCCATCCCTGAGAGGCCCTGGGAAAGCTGAGGCTCCGCCTTCTATCGCAGTGAAGCTGGTCCTCCCTTACCTAGCTGCCTGTCATTCACTGCTAAACAAGATGCCTTCAACTCCAGTGACCTTTGAGATGAAACTGCTTCACTTTAGTAGATTGGTCACAGCGAGGAGTCTCGACATGATGATCAGTGATGAGACCATCAGTTAGAGATACACTAGCTGGCATGACTCAATTGGACCCTGGCTTTTAAGAGCCAAATTAGTTTTGTGGGATAAAGAAGTAAGGAGGAAATGGATAGGAAATTATTTAATTAAAGAAGGAAGGAATTAGGTATTTTCTAATGAATGAATGTTAAAAGACCAAAATTTCCCAATACTATGATTAGTGGGAGGAAAGCAATGAAAAGGAAACTGGGAATCTCATAAAAATCAAGCTGCTCTTCTAAAGCAGAGATTGGTGCACTCCAGAACATTTAGAGAGAACAAAAGAGTCAGAAAAGTGACAAATTACAAAGAAGACCAAACTTAGAACTTTTTACGAAGAAAGAGACCTATGTCATATCACGAAGAAAGGGCCTCTTTTTGTCATCCGGATAACAAAATCCTGGAGTGACTCACCAAAGAAAATTGTAGAAGCTAGGGTCTTAGAAATGCCCAAAAAATAATATTTTCCTGTTCCTGAAAGGTTTAAATACTTGCTTGCCTAACACATGGGAAAGCCTAGACCAGAAAATCTTGAATTTTCTTCCAGTTTTCAACGTGACTGAACCCAGCAGTCTTTTACAGGTTGATGCACAGTCCCACACGTCTCTTTCAGAAAATTAACACCAGTTCCTTCCTTTGCAATGTGCTTTTTCAAATGTTTTGATGAGGAGCCGGGTACAATAAAAATGATTCTGGGATTTGGAGCCAGAAAACTAGGCTCCTGAATCTGCATTTTTATTAACTTGGGAATCTTGGATAAATTATTTTCTGTAGAGAATAATACCAACACAGCAGGGTTGTTGCAAGGAAAAAGATGAGGTGTGTAAGGATTTTAAGAATTCTAAAATATTTTGGTTAATTCATTATTATCTTCTACTACCATACATTGATGTAGGCTGATGCCACTGTCCCATTGGAGGTGTATCATAGTTTTCCCTCAGGTGGCACTTACATTCGCAGTCCCTGCCCAGCTGCCCAGTTTTCAACTGTTAAGTGGTCAGGTTGCTTTGTTTGGGGAAGATCTTTTCCCTGTTCTCACTTTGGTGGCGTATGTTCTTCTAACACAAGGCCTCTGTGAGTGAAAACTTTTTAGAACCTTTGAGACTTTTGCATGTTGCATGCACCTGTGTGTTTCTGTGTTTAATAAATTTGGGGGGGGGGGTTAGGTGTGCAAGATAAATGTACACAATCCTCATAAAATGTCTAAATAATTAATTATCTGAGAAACTGTTTTTTCGGGCTTTTGGAAGCTTTGGTTGTGCCAGGATCACGCTGTTCTAGACATTTGACCTTGGCCAATGCAAATAGAGAAAAACGTACTCTTACACAATCTAGGTCAATTGATATCCGAGAGCAATTGAAAGCACCGAGAACAAGAGAAAAACAAAAGAGAAATCTAAAAAAATACAATCCAGCTACTTTCTCTTCACCCAAAATAACTTCACACTTAAAATAACAGACAAGCAGATAATGGAGAAATAAACACAACTATAACAGACTGATAACAACAAAGCAAAATAGGGGTATCAATAGCACTATCACACAGGCTTTAAGGCAAAAAGAATAGGATCAAGAGGTTTACTACCCTTTTTATTGACATAAGATAAAATCACCAAAAAATATAATAGCATTCAACCTTCACACACCGTTAAGACGGTGTTACAATAAAATAAATCATAAACTGTTAAGAATAGATGAATTTGAGAAAACGATCATCGTAGGAGATTTGAACACTCCTTTCTCAAAACTTGAAGATCAAGTGAGAGACCTTCAAGTGAAGAAAACACTTCCTTTGTAAAGAAAATCTGTTTACATATTAACCAACAAAGAAAACCTCAATAGATTCCCTAAAATAGAAGTCATAAGACCACATTTTCTGGACGCAAGTTAAACCTCATGTGGTTGGCAACCTCTACCAGTTTTCTTGAGTTTTAAACCTGAGCACCTAACATATTTAGCACATTGTAGGAATCCATAAATATTTGTTCTGTAGGAAAGAAGAGAGGAAGGGGAGGATGACTCACACTACAATTCAAAAGCAGCATGAAAAATACATCTTCCTCCCCAATAGAAATTTGAATTACTCTTAAAAATAATTCTTGTGTCAAAAAGGAAACTAAAGTGGAAATTAGAACCTATTTAAAAAATAACAGCATGGTGTATACAAATGTACAAGTTTGCTTTGTGTAAAGTTTATGATCTTAAATGCATTTCTTTTATTATTTTTATTTTTTTTAAAGATTTTATTATTATTTTTCAGAGGGAGGGGAAGGGAGAGAGGCAGAGGAGAGAAACATAAGTGTATGGTTGCCTTTCACCTGCCTCCAGCTACGGACCTGGCTGGAGACCTGGCTTGCAACCTGGTTATGTTGCCCTGGCTGGGAATCGAACCAGCGACCTTTGGGTTTACAGGCCAGTGCCTTATCTACTGTGCCATCAGCCAGGGCTTAAATGCATTTCTTGAAACATAAAAGACTGAAAATAAATGAGATAAAGTATTCCACCGAAGAAGGTAGCAACAGAAAGTAGAAAAGTCAAAGGGGAAATCCTAAAATGAAAACAGAAAATAATAAACTAGACAACAAGAAAATCAGTGTACCTAACAAATAAGCAAATTTCAAGTTTGATCATGAAAAATACAAAGAAAAGGACAAGAGATAACAGCTTAACTTCATATCTTTAAATTTAAGGTTTAAAATAAATGGCTTATTTTTAAAGAAAATTCAAAGGACCAAAACTAACGCAAGAAGAAGCATTATCACCTTGGTTGGTCCAACATTTACACACACATTTCCCAGGATTTTGTTGGTTGATTTTGTTTACAGAGCCTTTAGCCATACAAATTTCTTCCATGTCAAAAATCACACAAATATTTCTTATAATTCTTCCTTGTAACTTATAGTTTTTAATTAAATTCTTTAGAGATGTTTGGTATTGGGTGGGAATCTACCTATATTTTTTTCTAAGCAGAGAACCCACTGTGCCAACATCATGTATGAAGCTAAGAGCTACTACTGCTCCATTAAAAATATATACAAATGGCTTGCTTTAAAATTTGGCAAAAGATTTTAATATACATTTCACTGAAAAGTGAAAATGGCCAATAAATATATTTTTTTAAATTATTATTTTTAGGCCCTGGCTGGTGGCACAGTGCATAAGGCACTGGCCTGGGAACCCAAAGGTTGCTGGTTTGATTCCCATCCAGGGCACATAACCAGGTTGCAAGCCAGGTCTCCAGCCAGGTCTGTAGCTGGAGGCAGGTGAAAGGCAACCATACATGGATGTCGCTCTCCCTCTCTGCCTCTCTCCCTTCCCCTCTTTCTAAAAATAATAAATCTTTAAAAAATACCCCTTTAAAAAAATTACTATCTTTGTTTTCAAATATAATCAAAACAATCAGATACTATTTTTCACCTTTCTTATTGGCAAATATTTTCAAGTTTGATCCATTTTTAGTGATAGTGAAAGTATGAGAAAAGGGCAACTCTTAAAGGCCATTTAGTGGAATTACGGATTTATTGGGCCTCTTTGGAGACAAGTTGGCAGTACAGTTGTCTCTTCTTATCTACAGGGGATATGTTCCAAGACCCTTAGTGGATGCCTGAAACCACAAATAGTACTGAACCCTATATATACTAGACATCCAGCATCTGGCATAGGTCAGGTGTTCCAAGCATCTTTTAAACATAAACTCCTTTAATACTCTCCACAACCTTACAACTTGGATACACTTATTACTATCAACTGACAGATGGAGAATCCGAGATACCAACAAGGGAAATAACTTGCCCAAGGTCAAATAATAGTAAGTGGCTGAGAAGGAATTTGAACATCAGCTGTAAGCTCCATATTCTACGCTCCTGTGTTATTTGCTCTCTAAAGATTTCATTTTGGACTAAGTTTGAGTTCCTTTCTGTCTGTTGGCTGGGCACTCCCACAGGTGCTGTGGCTCTATATATTTTAAATAAAATGTAAAAATGCTTCTGACACTATAAGCTCTAAAGGTGCTGGTGCCTGGATGTATGATGATAGCAACCCCTAACACAGGATGAATAAATCAATGAGCAATGTTACGTTGTTAAAAGCGTTACCAGTGTCATTTACGCCATGCTCCAGGCATTGCCAAGCACAGGTGCACCCAAATATACCAGCTGTGCTCTGCATCCTCTTCTTGGATGCTATCTAGGAATCACTGGAGCTTTGTGGACCCTGGAGCTGCACACACTAAACGTTCTCTACTGTCAGCAAACCCCAGTTTTTGTGCTAATTCCTGCAACTCACTGGGCCTACACCCTGACCTTTCCTTCACTCAAGGGAGAAGGGTCACCCCTGCAGCTGGGCACCACAGAGCATGAACACTGGAGAAAATGCTTCCTGGCCTGTGGCAGGTAGAAGAGTGTTGTGACAAAGTGGGATGTTGGAAAGTCTTCCAGGTATTGTCAGAAAGGGTGGAGCCAGAGGACTCATCATTTGTCCAGGGACTCATCTGTTTGATGGGCCTTGGTAGTCAAATGTTAGGTGGGGCTGGCATGTTTCAGATGTCCTAGCATACAACAAAAATATGATGGTACTCTAATCAGAATCAGCTTAATAAGGTCCCAGTTAATCCAGTGTCATCTGTTCCCTTATTAACTCACTAATTCACTAGTGATTTCATTATAATGATATTCATGGTCTACCATCTTCTTTTCATTTTTTGGCTAGAGTAATTATTCTTTACTTATTTTGTATATTTTTACATAATAAAGGTAAAGCGATGTTAAACACAGCTTGCCCTGAAAAGAGTCACAGCTGTAAAATAATATTCTCATAAATAAGTTGTCCAAATATATTTTAAAGCTTTCCATGAAAGGATCACGTCAGATGAACAATGAACAAAGATTGTGTCTAGTAACAGAAGACTCATTGTGACCTTACCCTAGAATGGTGAAGGCAGATGGCATAGTGTGGAACAGTCTGAAGAGATGCTTGAAAGTGAGGCCTCAGAAACACATGAGGTAGATGACTGTTCTCAATGGTTCACAGCTAAGGGGTGGGAGTAGGAAGCGCAGTGGTTGAAAAGGGGTCCAGGAAGACCAGATGGGAGATCTCTGTATAGTTAGGGAAGACTTGCTGCTATGTAAATGCAGAGGGAGGGATTTGATTTATAAAAAGGTTTAAAGTCCAGGGGCAATATGAGAATATTGGGGGGAGGTGCTTAATATGAAAGAAGAAAGGAAGAAAGGATGAGATCCAGATCAACATTGGAGGATTATAGATATTTCTTTAAATATAATTAGGGGAAATCGAGAAGCAATGGAAGCTTATCAGAGGTAGTTGCAGATTTGTCAACTTAGTAGCAGTTCACAATTTTTCTGTGAAATAGCAGACAAATTAAGGGATGGCAAATCTTTATGAGAGAAAAAAGTGGAGAAAATTTGAAACAAGCTTTAGGAAAAATTGAGTAGTAGATATGCTGACACATAAAAAGAAAGTAAAATTTTCAAGCATTATGAATGCTTCCCGATGGATCCAAATGACTTCATATTTACAGTGATACCAAAATATCATGCAGTTATCTTAAGACCAGCAGTAGCTATGGCATGGCAGATAATCAGAATCTTCAGATATGAAGCTTTACAAGGCAGATATGAGTGGTAAAGAATTTTGGACTATTCCGGGGAATTACTGAGATCATAGTCCATGGAATCTAGAATGTATGTGATATGTGCCATTGAGTCAGCTTGGACTCCCGGTGACCCTTTGACTGAGTGGTGTCCACAATGTCTCCTATCCTCAACAGCTCTGCTCAGCTCCTAGAGACTCATGCTTCTGGCTTCTTTTATGGAGTCAATCCATCTCCTATTTGTTTTTCTTTTCCTCCTGCCTTCTATTTCTCTAGCATTATTGTCTTTTCCAAAGAACTGTGCCTTCTCATTGATAAGAATAGGAGTGGAGGAATTAATATAAGAATGTGGTGATCTTGCATATCTTGTAACCTTGAAGAACAGGTATTTGTTGTATGCATGTTTTAAAAATATTGCAAATCAAAAGTTTGTAGTGAGTGCATATGTTTTCTGAATTACTTCTTTTTGAACATGACCAAACTTCTAGGACATGGGAGTGAGTCACAAAAAGTGGGTTGGTTGGTGATGTAACTAATGATTTTAGCTCTAAAAAATAAGTGATCAATGGATTAACCAAATAAATACATAACACAGAAGAAGGGTAGGATTTTGGGCAGCAAAAGACTGGGGACTGTGTATCAGGAGAGAGTACAAAGACTCAGTCAAGAGCAGTTGAATGACAAGGGCAAAAAGAGAATAAAATTATACTCATAAGGGAGAGGGTCATATAAGATGTTGAAGGAGAAATTATCTAGAGTAGGCTCTGGTTTTTGACACAAATGTCTGCTTGATGATGTCCCAGGATGCAGGTCAGATCTATTCTCAGAGGAAGGGTGAAAGTACAGGACGGCTCCAAAGTAATTGTCTTAAGAAGGCAGATTTCACTTATCATGTAGATCCAATGTTATAATTTATTTTTCACAGAGTGAATGGAAAAGAAATATGATGGTCAAGACTTTCCAGAGGAAGCATCATGAGTGGGTAAACCAACCCAAGCCAAAGCCTAGTTTAAGCACCTCCATCCCTTTGAGAATGTCCAATTACATATGCAAGAGGCCAGTTACGAAAATCACGTCCCACCCAGGCAATGAGGTCAGATACTATCACTGGGAGGAAACCTTGGACAAACCCCAGCAACTGTGCTGCCAGAAGAGACTTCAAGGGCTCCAGGCCTGCAGCAGCACAGGGCAACTGTTAAATCCTTTCGATCTTACCAAAGCCTTGCAAAACCTTGTGCCTAATCGCACAGGTGAGTCCCTGCCAGGGGTCCTCAGGGGTGGTCCTCAGGGCAGCTCCCTGTCCAACCCCGACTTGCATGTGGCACAGATCATTCCAGGAACCAGTGAGGACATCCCACTGCTCCCCTGCAGACAGTTCCTGATAACTGAGAATGATATCAGGAAACAGGAAAGGAAAATGAAGATGGCAAGAGAGAGACTGGCGGTAGCGTTGATTGCAGACAGATTTGCTAGCGAGGCAGAGAAAATGAGGGACCAAGATGGACGCCCTGAAAACCCCTAGGAAAAACAAGAGAAAACACTACAGATGAAATGGATCACGGTGCTTCATTAATATCTTTGCAGTGTCCATAATGTTTTCTTGCTTTAAGGGTTTTTTTTTTAAATGTACCAACACTTTCCTTTATTAAACTTCCTCATGTGGCATAGAAAATATAGACAGTGATCTTCTAGAGGTGAGAGATTTGGTTTCAGGTGAGGAGAGATCTTTCCTATTCACATTATACACTCATTTTTTTTCTTTACTATATGTATTATTTGCATTTTAAAGTCAACAGAAATTTATCAAAGTCATGGGATTATTTAATATTTAGCTTTCACAGCCACAGATTAAAACCTACCTAATCAGAATAGATATTCTTTTTGTGTAATATTCCAGTAGATTCCAAAATAATATTTTATTAAAGAGCTTTTTTATATCTATGTTTTAAAATAAGACACCTACTTCCAGGTCTTTATTTTTGTGTCCTTTGTTGCATGTTAATTCAGAGCCACTTATAATGAAATACCAGACTTTCCTTCATTTTTTAAGATTTATGTGTGTTTGAAATTTGATTCATGAAGCGTGACATGCCATTTGGGGGACCATAACATCAAGAAAAGCTGTTTTCAGTGTTATTGCTATAACAATAAGCTACTGCTTGTTGGGATTTATTTGTCTTTTTGCCTGATCAAGTGTGTTGTATTATCAGATCCTCTTTATTACACTAAATTTGTATGACATCCATTAGTTTCTGAGCGATGCATTAAATAATAATATAGCATCTACAGTATCTATATTTCCTCTAAAAATGAAGTTTTTTGAGGATATTTTTTTTTAGTTCAGAGATAGAGAAATATTGAAGTGAAAGAGAAACATCAATTAGTTGCCTCCCATACACACCCTGACCAAGGATGAAACCCCACAACCTAGGCTTGTGCCCTGAAGGGATGGAACTCACAACTGTTTGGCTCACGGGACAGCACTCCAACCAACTGAGTCACCTGGCCAGGGCTGAATTATTTTTTAATTGCATCTTCTCTATTCTCTCTAACCCTAACCACCTGAAATTTTAGTTAAAATGTTTTTTAATGCCTTATGTTAAAATTAATGCTAATTTAGATACATTGATTTTTTCCCCTCATTATTACTGTTACATTGTTCTAGGTTTACATTTTTTCCTATGTACATTCTTTATTGGTTCTCTTACTACAGGCCTGTGGGAGATTAACTCCGGGACTGTCTAAAAATGTTTTTATCTCTTTCTTTGATAGGTAGTTTGGCTAAGTATTTAAATCAGGTTCTTAGTAACATTTTTCCTTGTTATTTAATATTCCTGAGCCTTATTTTTCTCTATAAAGTGAGAAATAAGTCCCTCAAAAATGATGAGTATAACTGAGAAAATGCATAGAGGGTTTGCCAATCACGTTGCTTAGCAGATATTAAGTAGTCCAAATTAATAGCTAATTGTTATCATTATTATAATCTTAAGAGCATTCTTAGAGAATGACTGAGGTATGAAGTCACTCACACCAAAAATGTGTGAGCGGGTAGCATTAGTGTAATTTTCATTCTTAGCCCTGAGTACCTTCATCTGTGGCTTTCTGCACAGACCATGCAGTGTGTTCCCACATGCGCCTGTGACGCTTTGCGCTGCTTGCTGAAGGATCTTCGCTAAAATCATCTCCTTGAATTTAATGCAGAGAAAGGTAGAGGAGAAAGACTGAATTGGTTTTCCCATAGGCTTTCCCCCCTGGGTTTTATTCATCTTTACATCCAAAGAAGACACTATAGCCTTGGTATTACTTGGGGACTCTGGCTTCTTTCTGCTACTCTGAAATGAAGGTTAGGAAGACTACGTCTGGAATTCAGGAGATCCTTTAGTGTGTTCCTTAGCATTACCATGCCCTGTGATCAATGTCAATGGAAAACTACGCACACGCACACACATACACACAAAAGTCCAGGCAGTATGACTAAAACCCAGACTGTTCAGGGCCCCCCAACCAGGCAAAGAGCCACACATTGCTGAGGTGCTTGATGAGGACAAAGGGAACATAAAATGGGAAATGGAAGAAGGATGCTACAAACATAGCTCTGAAAAGATGTACAACTGCAAAAACATAGTTGGTGGTTATGAGTACTTCTTGTTTGTTCTATTATGAATAAGTTTGAGCCCTGGCTGGTGTGGCTCAGTGGATCGAGTTCCGATTCGATTCCCAGTCAAGGCACATGCCTGAGTTTCAGGCTGGGTCCCCCTTGGGAGAGTGCACCACACACTTCTCTTTCTCCCCCCATTCCCCTCTCTCTAAAAATAAATGGATAGAATCTTTAAAAAAAATAAGTTGGAGTGAAAAGTAGAAGTAATGAAAGACTGCCAAGCTACACTCTTGCTGCAAATGAGGGTCCCTCCTTGTTGACTCCCAGTGCATTTGTGGCATGGGAAACCCAGAGATACAGTAAGTCATCCCTCCTGGCAATACGGTGTGCACAAGGCTTATTAAATATTCCTACATGTAGGGTTGGTGCTCAGCCTCATAGTCTGGCAGGAGAAATCCATCAGACACCCATGCCTCCCCCCCTACCCGGACTAGCCCTGGGCACTGGCACTTTTCTCTTTCTCTTTGTAGGCAAAACACAGCCTTATCTGTCTTGATGTTAGATAATCACCTTCCTGGATGGCTGGCTACAGCAGGAAGGTCCTAGGCTGCCAGGAACCAGGCTTTCGCCTCCACTTCTGGCTTGTCCTGAAAAGGCCTCCCTGGCCGTGTCCACCTACTGAGTGTCTGAGTGACATTCGCAGACATCAGAAAAGAGGGAGGTCACTCAGAAGTGCCAAGCAATCCATCTGGCCCTCGCTCATACAGATTTCCAAGAGATAATGTTCAAAATGCAGATGGTAAATTTTTAGCTGCTGATCATGGTTTGGGTAGTGGGTTGGGGAGAGCTCATATCAGTGTCTGTTTTTCACCCAGATTGAAAACATTCAGTATTTCAATTAATGCTAATACTTCAATCAATACTAATACTCCTGGTCTCCCCCCCATCCCCCCCACCCACAACACGCTCCAGCACAATACTGTGGAAATGAACACAGCCATCCCAGGGGCTACAACTCTACAGGCTCAGGTTAAACAGCCCCTGCAAGTCTCCTTGGTAACAGCACAACTGAGTGTATAAACTGGTCATCGTTTAAGACCATGGATCTCAGAACCCAAAAAGCCCAGAACTTACCATGAACAGCCAGGAAGAGTGTGGGGTCATTCACTGGCCAGCATTATGATCTCATCCTGGCCACACGGACCTCACCCTCGACCCATGAGGCCCAGCCAAGGAGTGGCCACTGTGTACCTGATAGAGTGGCCAGCAGCTTTCTAGGAAAGCTCTGCTTTAAAAAAACAATTGTGTGAGGAATTGCAGGACTGGTGGAAATTCTAGGTCATAGGGGGCAGTGTTTCTGGAACAAGGCCCAGCTGTAGCCTTAGAAGTTGTATCACAAATCTTTTCCTAATAAGAAACAAGCACGAAGGAATCCAGAGGTCACAGACAAGGAACCCAGGAAGATTCAAATCTAGGTAAAGGATAATCACAGGCCTTTAGAGGGGGCCTGAGGGTGGGAGGTCCTGCCTGCTCTTACAGTTCATGTCTCAGTGATCTTCCTCCAGCCTTGTCCTCTCCCCACACGTGTGTTTTGTCGTCTTACATTGTATTGGTCTTTTTACGTTGTTTTCCTTCCTTAGTGCTGATGCACTTCCAAAGATTGAACTAGAAAACCACAAGTTCCTACTATTTGGTCAAAAAAGACCTTAACAAGTGAACCCAAAGGTTGCTGGTTCGATTCCCAGCCAGGGCACATAACCAGGTTGCAAGCCAGGTTTCCAGCCAGGTCCGTGGCTGGAGGCAGGTGAAAGGCAACCATGCACTGATGTCTCTCTCTTTCTCTCCCTTCCTCTAAGAATAATAAATAAAATCTTAAAAAAAAAGAAAAAGAAAAAGAAAAAGAAAAGAAAAGAAAAGAAAAAAGACCAATCCTTTGCCCAGGTAAAGGATGTGAACATGACCCTGTCTGAGGAAGGGGCACTTGGGGCTGTCGAGAGCCAGGGAAGGGTGCTGGCCCATCTCCTTTAGCTGGTATATGGTAAGCTGATGACCTTATAAGATTTCTTAATTCAAGAAGGAATGTGAGATTCGGAATCTCATTTCAGTGGGCACAGGAAGTGAAAGAACTATACCACCACTCCCAGACTATAGAAGAAACAGGGTTTTAATATGATATTCAAATCTAATATTTACTATTTACAACACATAAATATTGCCCCTCCCCAATTTGTAATAGGTGCTGGGGTAGGCACATCAGGGAGATGGGCAAGGTCGACCCCTCCCTCTTGGGCTTCAGGGAACCCTAGGAGGTTCATTGTGTTCTTCCCAGTAGAGCTGGGAGGAGCTGACCCAGTGCACCCCAAGTGCCCCAGCTGTGCCCTGCTAGTGAGGAAGGGGCTGCACTTGAGCTAGTCTCAGGAGTAGGATCTGCCACTGGAGCTAGGAACTGTATCAGGGGTCTGGTGGCTGAATAGGACTCAGGTCACAGTCTTCCTCCCCACCTTTACTACTGCACTCTCTCCGCTCCAGGCCCTGGGCTGAGTGCACAATCAACTCTACCTCATCTGGCCCTGGCATGGGAGTAGTCGTTTAATATCACCTATTTCATAGAAGAGGACACTGAGTCCCAGAAAGGTGATAGGACTGCTGGGTAGTGGAATTGGGATCCCAGCACCAGCTGTCTGACACCCCAGGCTCTGGGCTCCAACTGTCTCGGATGACAGGAAGAACTGCTCACCCATCGGGTGTGCTTCCTGACTTGGAAGACTAAGCCTAAGTGCAGCTCAGACACAGCTTTTTCAGCTCTGTGGTCAGGCAGCTCTGGCTTCACCGGCACAGGGAACCAAACACGTGGCTTGCATGGGGCCTCGGTTCACTCACTGCTAGGATGACTAGGGCCTCCAGCTCCCTGGATGGCTGATTCAGGCAACAGTAGAACTCCACCCATCCAGGTCCTCCAGCAGCCTGGAAGATGTCGCACCAGCATGGGAACCATGACCTGCTAATTCTGGCAGTTCCCCGCCCTCCTCGAACAGCCCAGGAAGCCCACTATACACCATGACCAGGGCCTCCATACCCTCAAACTGCCCCCACCTGCCCATGTATAAACTACCTTGCTCTGCCTGTCAATCATGATGAAATAGACTGGACTTTTTCAGAGAAACTAAGTGAGAGACTAACCAAAGCACATCCTGCCCTGCCTCCTTCCCCTCTCCCCTCTGCTCCTTCCAGGTTTCTGCTCACCTACTGGTCTTGGGTGCTCAGCTTTTTCTAATTTTCAGGAGCTCTTCCTGAGAGGAAGGGAAACAAGGAGGAAATGTTGGGATCTGAGTGCAGGTCCCTTTTACTTGAGAACCCAAAAGATCCAAACAGCCTGGGGAGTTTTTGCTAGATCCTCTGAGCCCTGAGGTCCCCATGAGACTAGGGAGGACTCCCAGGGAGGGGGACTCCCATGTTGTCACCTAGGTCCTCTATTCCCATTTCTACTGAGCAGATTTGTCTGCAGTGTTGGTTTCAGTTTGACGATGAGATCCACAGCAATAAAGGAAACACTTTGAAAAACACTTCAATTTGACTCAACCCAGGAGTCTGGAGCACAGCAGAAAGCCTTGGGAGTTAACATAGGAAAGTAATTGAATAATTGTCAAAATTGGAGAAGGCCATCTAATGACAAGGTATAAGTGAAAAATGTAGAGGGCCAAGGACTTGGGGTGCATTAAAATTTAAAGGCTAGGGCCCTGGCTGGTGGCTCAGTGGATAGACACTGGCCAGTGAACCCAAAAATCGCTGGCTTGATTCCCAGCCAGGACACATAACCAGGTTGCAAGCCAGGTCTCCAGCCAGGCCCTTAGCAGGAGGCAGGTGAAAGGCAACCATGCATTGATGTCTCTCTCCCTCTCTGCCTCTCTCCCTTCTCCTCTCTCTGAAAATAATAAATAAAATCTTTAAAGTTAAACAAACAAACAAAAAAAGATTTAAAGGAGAGAGTGCAAACTGGGTCCATACAGAAGACTGAGAAGGATGCTGGAGGTAAGAATACCCAGGAACTTGTCCACCTCTTGAGATTATCTGATCATGTGCAATACAGGCTGCAGAGCCCGGGAGTCCATCCAGGTACTCACACCAGGTGGGATTCCTTATGGATGAATTTTGTATCCTATAACCCTCTCATTCTGGCCACCAACTGACTGAACCAGAGATCCATGCTTAAGGACCTACGAGAGCTCTCTATATGGGTCAATGGGTGCCACACCCAATGAAGGCCTCTCACTTTGGATCTCACACACACACACACACACACACACACACACACACGGAATAGTAAATCAACACAGAAGCTTAGAAGGCAGTAACAAATCTGGGAAGAACCTGAGAGGTGTGGATAAGAGGGTAGAAACTGGGTAGCATGGAATAGCATGAGGAAAAACAGCAAAGCAGACTCTTTCCGGGAACAGGCAGACAAAAGTATTGTATCCTGGGAACCCCTGAGGAGACAACCTGCAGTGTGTTGGGAACCTTCTTATTCCTTGAAGCCTGTTTCACAGCTGCCTGCCGGTGTTCTGCATTTCCTCATTGTCCTTCCTCTCCCCATCATAGATTCCCCACAGCTCGGAATCTGGCAGTGACCCCTAAAGCTGCCTGGTCAGGTGGGGTGCTGGTGGCCTGCAGCAAAGTGCCTGAGTCACACTTCTTGTCATATCCTCTTCATTTCCCCAAGTGTTTAAGACGCAAGAGATGCCTCAGTGCAGCTGGAGGGCAGGAACATATAAATAGTTCCTGTTGGGGGCACTGGTCTGGACTAAAGGAGCTGACATCTTGGCTGCCCTGCTGCCTGGACCTGAGTTGGGGTGACTGCTTCTGTTTCCCAGAGTTGACAGCTCTCCTTCGGTGCCCACCCCGCGGGGCTGCTTTTTATCCAGTTTCTTTGGACATCTGCGGCTAGGTAGGTGGATCGGGCGTGCAGGCTGCGGTGGAAAATGTCTAGACCTTTTGCCTTTCATCAGAACTTCGTCCACTTTTGGCCAAGGTCCCTCCGCAGCCGGCGTGTCTCCTTGCGCCGCGCCATGCGCCTCTGCCTTAGCACCAGCGCGTCTCTGCCGCAGCCACCGCCATCTGGACCAGAGGACCTGCGCCCCGTCTTCCTTTCACTCTTGCCTGGCAGGACCTCCTGAAGCAAGCTGTGCCCGCTGACCGGAAGGGGCTCGCGCTGACATCCGTGCACAGGTCTGACGATGCTGTGGGCGACTCTGAAGAGGGCACATCCCCATGTCCAGCTCCCCACGCCCGGCACCCTCCAGCTCACCAGAGCCAACCACCTATACTATCCCTGGGCTTCCCCCAGCTTGTGCCAAAGCTGCGAGCAGGGCAAAGACCCTTCCTGCGACACGTCATGCAGGTGCAAGGACTAGTTTTGTAGAAGGCATTGCAGAAGGAAGCACCTCACTTTCGATACCTGGGAAGCCTTCAAGAACCGTGTTCCCACGCCCGGCTTTTATGAAGGTGAGACTGACCGCTTGGCGGTCCAGGTGGCGTTGCTGCTGGGGTCCCCAAGCCCGACAGGGCACCATCCACTTCTGCTTCTCTTTGGAGTGTGCTCAGCAACTTTTGGGACACAGCAATCAAGGACAAAACTATTGCTGTGCAGGTCACAGGCCTGCTCATCAGAATGACATTGAACTCAGTGAGGGCCCACAGATAGGGTGAGCCCTCTGGGGTTACTTCTTCTGCATGGGCAAAGCTGGAATTCCTTGCCCAGGATGTGCAAATCCCTCTCGCCTAGAACTTTATTCAGACTCTCCTTGCTCCAGAATGCAACTCCTAGCCCCCCAAAGGCCTTGAATGCCTTGCATTCTTTTCTCACAGGGGCACACTTCCTGACTGAAGGGGTCAAGTTTCCCTCAGGAAATCTCGGGATGGCGGCAAACCTTTGCCATTTGTGGAAAAGCTTGCAGGGCACACAAATGGAAGAAACGTAAACAAAGCTTTTTTGTGATTATTTAAAAGGCCTGATTCATTGGCAATCAACCAATGAATGCATAAATAAGTGGAACCACAAATCGATGCCTCTCTCCCTCTCTTCCCCCCCCTTCTTTCTGAAATCAATAAATAATAAAAAATGTAAAAGCCTAGCAGAGAGTGTTTGTAAGGATTGTGTGGAAGGCGGCACAGAAATGTGCTCTTTTACCTTCCTCTCCGTCTGGAAAGGGCTAGTTTTCTGGTTACTTGTCCTCAACTTTGCCAAAAGCAATGCTTGTTAAAGCATGTTCAACAGTTCACATTATAAAAATTTTACCTTACCTCCTTTATCAGAAGAGTCTGGAAAGACTATGTGTGTGTGTGTGTGTGTGTTTACTACATTTTTTGAAGTGTAATTTACTTAGATCCAGAAGCCAGACTTTTGTTCCCTTGAACAATCAAAAAAACATTAGTTCTCAAACTTCCCATGTTATATGTATGTGAAACTGCATATTGAACAGCAGCTTGCCTCAAGAGCTGGGGAAGGCTGGTACAGGACTTGCCCTGAACTACTGGCCCCTCGGCTGGCCACACCTAGGATCCCCGGAATGAATGAGTTGGAATAATACATGAGTAATTGTACCAAGTATACTATGAGCATCCATCTCCAATCTTCATAAGAGTTTAACCTCATTTTAAAGATTATTCATTATCTCCAATAATTTTTTTATTATCTCCAATTATTATTCATGGATAACAAATTTTAAATAAAAGTGTCATTAATTTTTTTTTTTTTAATCTCTTCTTATCCTTGACTTCTTGAGCTATATTTGTGTGTGCCAGTGGCAGGTTATAGTGGGTGAGCAAGCAGCATTGCTTTATTTCTTTTTCTCCCTATAGGTTCTGTCCTAAGCCATCTCCCTGTGTGTCCCCAAATAGTTAACAGGGTAATGACAGAAGATACCAAACATGCCTGTTTCCAGGAACAGCATAAACACAGAGCAGCTTCCTCATCTGATAAGGGATGTTACTGAAACAACACTCCCCACCCCACCCCAGTTGCCTCCCACTCCCTATTCAGCCTTCTAGTCCTGATTCCATTAAAGGATGATCATGAATAGGACGGGCAGTCCCTACAGGGTGTGCTGCCAGGATTAGGGACTGCTCTGAAATTAAAGCTGGTAGGAATCAACAGAAAACATGAGCATCCCGCTAGAAAGATGATTTCACCCCTGGAATGTGTTGTAATATAGCTATAATGAGCCTAGGGATTCTGAAATCTCATTCACATGCCTCTAGGGAAAAAAATGCAACTAAAACCAGGGCCTACCACTGGGAAGGGAAAGTCCTGGAAGACCATGTAGATCAGGTCTCACAGTTATAGGCAACCTGGAATCTAGACTGTTTTTTAAATTGATTTTTAGAGCAGGGGAGAGAAAGAGAGACATCAACTTGTTGCTCTACTAATTCATGCCTTCATCGGTTGATTCTTGAATGTGCTCTAACCAGGGGTAGAACCCACAACTTGGTGTATTGGGTTGACACTTTAACCAACTGAGCTACCCAGTCGGTACACATACAACCGCAGAGATAGCTAACAGAATTGAAAAGGATATTGTTCATTAGTCATGTTTGAATTTCACATTTGTGTCTCATTGCCTACAGTGTACTTTAAAGTAATATTTAATATTTTTATAAAGTTTTATTTTGTAAATACCACACAGTGTGTATTGCCCCTTTTTTGTTAAAATTGTTAATTTTGGAAACACATGTGTACTCTGTGACACAACTATAATCCTGTAATTATTTTTTTGTTTGTTTAATTAGTGATAATCTTAGTCAAAAGTGGCCCAGGATTCCCGTGAACACCCAGACTAAGGTAAACTGGTCTAATTTAAGACATTTTTGCCTATCTGGGTAATGTTTTCATTCTGTGAGCTCTGATAAATACCTTTTTTTTTTTTTTTTTTTTTGCTATTAATAACACTTTTACTAATTTTCCCACACACCCTCTGTGTTATCTACCAAATTTCATGCATTAAATACTAGTTCATTTGATGATTTTATTGCATCATTTGTCAAGTTTCTGGTAGTCATCATAAGCTTTCACTCATTCAACGAGCATTTACTGAGCCTCTGCTATGTGCCAGACATTATGTTAACTATTAGGGATAGAAAGATGAATAAAACAAAACTCACAGTCCAGTGAGGGGAGCCAAACATGCAATAAGTAATCCCTAAAAATAAATAATGCCAGAGACACACGGAGAGTGTTAGGGAAACATGGAGAATAAGCCCCTAGGGGCAAATCAGAGAAAACTTCCTGATGGAGCTAAGCCTTGAAGTGAGTTTCTAAAAAATTACAGTTTATAAGTCATATGGAAAAGACAAATACCATGTGATTTCATTTATTTGCGGAATATATATGTATATATATTTTTTGTTCTATATATATAGAGAGAGAACAAACTAAATAAAAACAAACTCATAGATGCAGACAATAGATTGGGGGGCACCAGAGGAGAAGTAGATGGGTGGCATAGATGAAATGGGTAAAGAGATTCAATTGTATGGTGACAGATGGAAACTGTAGTGTATACAGATGTCAAATTACAGTGTTGCACATCTGAAACATATAGTATGATAAACCAATGTTAACTCAACAAAGAAAGAAAGAAATAAATTGCATTTTAGTTAGCTTAAGTGGTCTTTTTTATGTGATTTCCACCATAGATTTTGAATTACTATTAAAATAATTGGAAGTTCCCCTTTTCTTTCCTTAAGAATTCCAGGAAGGTTGAAGTGAATTTTAGAAGATAGAGAGCTGGACAAGGAGAAGTGGTTTACCATATTAATGGAAGAGGATACTCTGGTTTGTTTGGTTGTTCTGTTGTTGTTGTTGGTATTATTGTTGTTTTGTTCTTGGCTGCTTGGCAGGTAGAATACTATACAAATAGAACTTTTGGGGGTGTATCAAATTGCCAGAGCCTTTAGAGTTTACATGTTCTTTTCTCTTTTAAAAATAAAACATTATAATGAATAAACAACTTATTATTGTTAATCTATTTTCTTAAGTAGATTTTCCTACTGCTGAGGGTATAAGCTGACCTATGGATTATATTATCACAGTTAATTTTGCATTCTCCATTACTTGTCTGAATTAATAACTAAGCCCTCTCTTTTTATCAATGTCCCCTATAGGTTTGATTACTACAAATCAGTCCTCAGAACCAGGGCATCCTGCTGTGAATTGGCAAAATTGAGTCTACATTTTCAAATTGAGACTACAGTGTGGAAACTGTAAAGGTCTTCCCCCACCCCCACCCCCCTTAACTACAAAGTCTCTACTTCTTAAGTCTGAGTATACTTGTATGAATCTGATTCAATACATGTTCTTATGCCTCAAATTTATATCACTAGCCTTATTCTCTCCTCCCAACTCTAGATTCATATATCAAAGAATAGCATCTTAAATAGATGGAAGTTCCCAAAAATATTGAAAATAGAATTACCACAGGATACAGCAACCCCACCTTAGGGTATATATCCAAAAAAAATTGAATGCAGGATCTCAACTATTTTTACATTCATGCTCATAGCAGCATTATTTATAATAGCCAAAAGGTAGAAGCAACTCAAATGCCCATCAAGGATGAATGGGTAAAGAAAATATGGCATATGTATATAGTGGAACTTTATTCAGCCCTTAAAAGGAAGGAAATTCTGACACCTGCTACAACATGGAATGAACCTGGAAGGCATTATGCTAAGTAAAATAAGCCAGTCACAAAAAGACAAATAATGTAATATTTCACTTACAAAATATGACTATGAGTATGAGGATATAGTAGTCAAACTCATAAAAACAGGAAGTAAGAACAGAGATTGGTTGCTTGGAAATGAGCTTTGGTGTTGCTGGTTGTGTAGTAAACAATTGTGGATTTACCTCTTAATAAATGTCAAAGTTTTTTCTCATGTAAAAAGTGACTGTGAAGAACCAAGATGGTGAACAAGTAAGTGGAGCTACACCAATCTCCTCCCAGGACCAATCTGGAATTACAACTTAATTGGGGAGAAATCCTCTGGAATAATGAACAGAACACTAGCTGGAGGGATGCCTTATAACTGTGGACAGAACAGAAGAAGAGGCTTTACCACAATGTGACTGGTAGGAAGTTTATAGACACGAGTGGGCTGGCAGGGTTTCCATGGCAGCAGCTGAAGGGATGGTTCCACCTGAGATGGGTGGATTCTAAACCCCCAGCTGGGCTTCCTAGCCTACAGCAACAAAGCTGAGAGTAAAACAGCATCCAGCTGTGAAAAGCAAAAAGCTGCCAGGTTTAGCTGGCTTGAAAGAGACAGCTAGAGACACAGAGTTTTTAAGGGGACCGTGCATGAAAATATATTGGCACCCACTTACCCTAGTCTCTGGCAGAGGGAGGGCAAAGTGGGCAAGAGATGCTTAAGGAGAGTTTGGGGCAGCGGCTTTGATGAGACAAATGAGGGAACAGCTGATAAGGTCCCAATGCTGACCCATCCCCCGTACAGGAGGCAGACCACACTTCTCCAAGTGGCATCAGCCTAAGTGGCATCCGTGTGAGGTGAAGCAATAGCCTCGCCCACAGGAATTAATCTGCCCAACGCACAGGTGCCTAAACCTGATAGCTGATCTCAAATTAATTAGATTAACAACTGAAGGAGACAGACAAACACAATGGATCTCTGGTCAACAGCTGGCAAGGCCCAGACTGGGACATGAGCTGAAGTCACCAGGGATGGATCCAGGAAATAAAGAAAGTGCACCTCTACACCACAGAAGGTCACACCACAAAGATAGGAAGTCAAAGCAGACCAATCTAAGAAATGGAAATAAGCAAGAAGAGTTGACTAAAATTGGAAGACAAAGAAACAACCCCCCATTGAAAAGAAAGGAGGAATACCCAGAAAGAGTGTGAAATGAAATAGAGGCAAGCAAACTATCAGACATGAAATCAAAATAATGATTATAGAGAAGCTCAATGAGCCCAGCAAGCTCAAAGAAAACTATAAACAACTTCAGGGAAACTACAAACTCCAGGGAGCTACAAGGATCTTACTGAGAAATATACCAGAATTAAAAAGGACATAGAAACTACCAATAAGAGCCAGGAGGAAATGAAGAATACAATTTCTGACTTGAAGAACACAGTAGAAAGAATTAAAAGCAGGCCAGATCAAGTAGAAGATTGGATCAGCAAGCTGGAGGACAACATAGAAAAAAATTCCCAGACAGTACAACAAAATGGAAAAAAGACTGAAAAAAAATTAAGAGGTTTTAAGAGAACTGCAGAACAACATGAAATGTAATAATATCCGTATCATAGGGATACCACAAGAAGAAGAAGAGGAGCAAGGGATAGAAAACCTGTTTGACAAAGTAATGACAGAAAACTTTCCTAAATTGAGGAGAGAAAAAGTCACCCAAGTGCAAGAAGCATGGAGGGGCCCAAGGAAGATGAACCCAAAGAGGCCCACTCCAAGACACATCATAATTAAAATGGCAAATTTCAAAGACAAGGA
Organism: Noctilio leporinus; assembly: GCA_004026585.1. NCBI lineage: Eukaryota > Metazoa > Chordata > Mammalia > Chiroptera > Noctilionidae > Noctilio > Noctilio leporinus. Next base: position 77,104 of record PVIW01004362.1, read on the forward strand.
GAGAATCCTAACAGCAGCAAGAGAGAACTAGCTAATAACATAAAAGGGGGTGCCAATAAGGTTATCAGCTGACTTCTCAATAAAAACACTATAAGCCAGAAGGGAAGGACAAGAAATATTCCAGGGAATTAAAAACAAAGGCCTACAACCAAGCCTACTCTACCCAGCAAGGCTCTCATTCAAAATGGGAGATGAAATAAGAAGTTTCCAGACTAAAGGAGGCTAAAAGACTACATCTCCAACAAGCCAGTATTGCAAAAGATGCTAAAAGGTCTGTTTTAAGAAGATAAAGAAACAGAGAGAGACAGAGAGGAACACAGGTACAAAGGAAAAAATTGACAATGAGCAAGTACCTATCAATAATAACCTTAAATGTAAATGTATTAAATGCACCAATGAAAGGACATAGGGTAGCTGAATGGATAGGAACCAACTTTAACTCATGAATGCTTTAAAATAATATTGTTATAAATAGATTCTACTAATAATGTATACTTTTGTATTTTATTTGTATCTGCATTACTGCAGGCTTGTGGGGGACCCTTGACATGCAGAGATCCCTCAATGCTGAGGATGAACAAATACTTCCCAGGCAGCTTGTGCTGGAGGGGAAGGACGGCTGGTATCTTTGAGAGACAACAGCCCAGTTTGACATTATCCAAGATCTTTTATTGAAAGCTGTAAACTTGAAGGCATGTAGCTTGTCAGTCAATGCTAAACAATGCTAATTACAGGAAAAAGGATATTGTTCGGGAATAACATGTGAAGTAGCACTGAGATTTCACTCTGGTCAGGATGTGCATTCAAATTTCAAAAATCTCTGCTGTTGATACAACATAAGGTTTAAGTGAGGTAAGAGAACAGGCCAGTCTTCAAAGGGGCTAAAGTATGTTCTCATGGTCCAATTTCCACTGGGGCCCACTAGTTATAATGTTGAGGCACATATGCACCCAGCTTTCCTGGATTTCTGGTCAGGTCTTACAGGCTTCACCTAGCCTGCTCAGGGCTCCAAGCCTCAATGATTTCCCTGGGGGACCCCAACATAGGCTAAATTTTCTTAGATTAGAATTATTTCCTAAGGTGAAAATCAAGCTACTTACAATAACTCTTAGAAATATCTAATGCAGTTAAGAAAAAAAAAGTTTAAAAATGTGGATATATATTATATAGAATACATGCTATCTTCCTTATTCACTGTTACTAAATGTCTGTTTGTTCGTGGGTGTGTAATGTATAGATTTTATTAGCAATCTATGTTTTAAATACCAACTAACTAGTAGTTGGTGTGTTGATAAATTAGTCAATCTTTAGGTTAGAAAAGATGATGAGAGTGAAGACTAATTTGGGATGAAATTTACCATTTACTAAACTATATGATTCATGTATATAGGCAATATATATTCTATATTAGCATTTAAATTAGATGAGATTCCTTTCAAATAGGTAATGGCAATAAACATTTCTAGCAATGAAGACCCCTAAACTGGGGATGCTTGAGAAAATGTATTAATGCTATAGTAAACTTCATTATTCAAATGTGAATATACCTAATCTCTACATCGACAGACTCTTAAATAGTTCAGTTGTTCATTTAGGACCACATAGGAAGTCAACCGTAAGTTAAAAAAATAGAAGGCAACCATACATTGATTCTCTCCATCTCTGCCTCTCTCCTTTCCCCCTCTCTAAAAATAATAAAGTCTTAAAAAAAAAAAAGAAAGAAAGAAAGAAAGAAATCACAAGGCAAATAAAAATTTTTAAAAATTACTTAAAAAAACAGCTAGAGCCCTGGCTGGGTGGCACAGTAGATAAGGCACTGACCTGCAAACCCAAAGGTCCCCAGTTCTATTCCCAGCCAGGGCACATAATCAGGTTACAAGCCAGGTCTCCAGCCAGGTCTGTAGCTGGAGGCAGGTGAAAGGCAACCATACCCTCCCTCTCTGCCTTTCTCCCTTCCCCTCTCTCTAAAAATAATAAATAAAAATCTTTTAAAAATGGCTAGAATACAATTCTACAAAATTATTTAAATCCTAATGTATTTTTTTACTTCAAATTAATAGATATCATAATTTCTACTCTGTGGGAACCACAGGGTGGAGAAATAATGGAAAGTGCCATTATTTCTGAAGGCTTCAACTTGTAAAATACATGTGTAGGAAACATAGAGGGTGTTGAAAGAAATAAGACCACTGAATGGGGAAAAAAATCAATCTATCATCTAAGATGGAAAACTCCAAATAGAATAAGTTGTAGTTCCAGTAGCTTAAAATAAAGTTGTATTACTGGAGGGGGTGGGATCTGACTCAGAAACCAAATTCATTTTTAACTATGGGTTTGGCACTCTTTATAGGATAGTTTTCATGAAAGTGAGTTCTGCAATATACCATTCCTGTGATATAGTTCACAAAAATAGCATTCCAGAGTAAAATAAGTTTTAAAGAAAAAGAAAAATACTTCATTTACTATAATGTATCTAAAATATTATCATTTAACATGTAATAATTATATAAGCTATTGACATATTTAAAATTTTTGTATTAACTCTTAAAATCTAGTATATACTTTATAGTATATCGCAATTTGAACTAGCCATGTTTTAAGTGGTTACCATATTGAACACTGCAGATTTAAAGAATAAAGAAGATTAAATCTTTTGGGAGTGAAAATAGAGTTTGTTTATTTATTTTTTATCTCAGGAAAAGTCTGCCTATAACCAAGCACATATAGGTAGGATCTGGGAAGGATAATTATGAGATGAGATATTTTTCAGGGATAAGAAATGAAAGAAACTAGGGCCCTGGCTGGTGGCTCAGTAGATAAGGCGCCAGCCTGTGAACCCAAAGGTCACTGGTTCGATTCCCATTCAAGGCACATAAGCAGGTTGCAAGCCAGGTCTTCAGCCCGGTCCATAGTTGGAGGCAGGTAAAAGGCAACCATACATTGATGTCTCTCTCTCTCTCTCTTTTTGCTGCTCTCCCTTCCCCTCTCTCTAACAATAATTTTAAAAAAGAAAAAGAAATGAAAGAAACTAGACCAAAATATTTCTAATAGAAATGTTTTAAGGTAATTAATTAAATGATATTATTAGACACTATCCTAGGAGTAGCAATATTTTTTCTAGTGTAATATTTGTAAAAATATGCATGTATGTAAATGTTGTGCATGTGTTAGGTAATATTGCAATTGATATTACTTTAAAAAGTAATTATTTATATAAATAAATCAACATAAGCATTTGGAAATAATGAAAAAAATAACTTTGTATTACTGTGATTTGAGAGGCTGACAGTTAAAAGGCAGTAATTAAATGATGAATTGTCTGGCTGTGAAAAAAAAAAGAAAAGAAAAGAAGTACACATTGGTAGTTACAGAATAGACAAGAAGAAGTTAAGAATAATAAAGTAGCCCTGACTGGTGGCTCAGTGGGTAAGGCACTGGCCTGCAAACCCAAAGGTCACTGGTTGAATTCCCATTCAGGGTACATAACCAGGTTGCAAGCCAGGTCCATAGCTGGAGGCAAGTGAAAGGCAACCATACATTGATGCTTCTCTCTCCCTCTCTGCCCCGCTCCCTTCCCCTCTCTCTAAAAATAATAATAAATAAAATATTTTTTAAAAAAAGAATAATAAAGGAAATGGAGAAGCCAAAGAGCTTACATGCATGATACATGGATGTGAACTAAGGGGGACATTGCCAGAGGGAAAGGGCGATACTAGGTGGAGAGGGGTAAAAGAGGGAAAATTGGGACAACTGCAAAAGCAAAATCAATAAAATATATTTTAAAATACTTTGATGGAAAAATGTGACTATGGAAGGGAGAGAAGTTATATAGCATACTTACGGTAATACCCTACTGGGGGAGGAGTATTACAGAAGGAGTATCTTCACAGGTTAATAGCACTGTGTGCCATACACACGGCAAACACATGATTGTAGAGGCACATTTTGGGAAATGAGCTAAGTTAAAATGGTATGGGGCTGTTAAACCTCTCACTGAGACCTTAAACACTGTGATCCCTTCTTTGAATGGACTGGCCTACATCACATTTTAAAAAAATTATCCACAGAGTTCTTGTAGTATAAGAGTACTTTCATTCTAGAATATGAAAATACCTTCAAAAATAATCTAAAGAGAGTCCAGATACACAGTGAAAAGAATACGAGTTTGGTCATGCTGTAGACATTAGAACTTGTCTATAGATATGTGTCTAACTTTTCAAGCATTGCTTGATCATATTATCTTTCCCATCTGTACTACTTGTGCCTAGAAATGAATATGACCGAGATCTGCCCTGATCATTTACCTTTGCAAACAAAACTTTGAAATCTAAGGAAACCATATTAAGCCAGTTCTTGTTGGTTTTCTCTTCAGAGGAAAGTTTGATCTCTTTCCTAAGCTAAAGAAGTTTAGAGAATGGGCCAGTGAATGTTTGTATATTCTCATATGTGTGTTATGTACCCAATGATTGAGTCCACTATTTGGTTGGGCAAAGAACCAATCAACACTATTTTTGTTGATCTCTAACATGTGTGAAACATTTTTTAATTTCAAAATTATTATATACAATGAACTATAGTCAATGGTAAAGATTGTGAAAAAATGTAAACATTAATACACAGGAGAGCAGAGCAAGATGATGGACTACTTGTAAGTTTTAACTGGTTCTGGGGCAGGAAAAAGGGCCAAATATAAGAACTTAAAGAGTATTTAAGATAGTGGTAGCCACTTTAAAACCCTTGCCCTAGTTTTGAGAAGGACACAAAAAAATGTATGATGTTGGGTTTCTTCTTAATCCAGTTGAAGATTAGACATGGACATGCGTTCGTTATTCAACTTTGTATCATTGAGATGGTGGGAAAAATGGCCACATAGTGAGAGCTGAATGAAGGTTTGTTAAATGAATCGATAAATGATTGAGTTCTTGAATATGTGGTACGTCCTAAATAGATATGACAGCATTTAGTTGGGGATGAATAGTTCAGTGTTTTGAAGCAGTCATCATACTTATTACACTCGGACTTTGAGGTCTAAGAATGTGGACTTTACCCTCAAGATTTATTATCAGATTATTTAGCATGGAATAACCATATGACAAGAATCTGTAGACTAAATGGGAAGGGTGGGAGGGCTTGGTATTGGAGACACAAACGTCTATTAAGAATAGGAAGAAAGGATTTTTTTTTTTTTTTTTTTTTTTTTTAAGGAAGACCGACTTTAGGGGAGATGATAAACTTGGATTGGGCGTTTGAAGTCTGAAGAGTTGGTGAGGAATTTGCATGCAAACTCCAGAGGCACCAGCTAGATTTTAGTAGAGAGATCAGTTCCACATTTAGGTAGACCTTGGAAGGCTGCAGCAGGGAGGAATCATGTCCACCAACCCCTTGAACTCCCTGGCGTCACTAGTAAGGCTTATGAGATTGGCATGATGTGTGTTGGTGGTGGTGGTGTTGATGGTGATGGCAGCTAACATTTTTTGAGTGTCAGACCGTGAGCTAAGTTCTTTAGGTACAGAACTGTATGTCACAACATGATGACAAGGTAATTTAGTGACTCAAGCCTCCTCCTGATGATCAGGGCTCCCCGTAGTTCATGGTATGGAACCTCGGGGAAGTAGCCAGCATTCGGGCCCTGGTGCAGCTGTGAAACGTGGAGATCCCTATTTAGGAAGCGCTCCCCCATATCAGAGCAGGGAATATGCAGGGCATGTACCAGGCGAAGGGTGGGAGACCAGGGTTAGAGGGCACAGTCCCAGCCTCCGTAGCACGTGGCCCGCTGGGGGCAGAGCCTCTCCGTCGCCAGGGGGCGACTCCGAGCAGGTCCACCCAGCGTGGATGACTCGGCACTGCCCAACCTGCCCGCAAACGCCCCCGCCCTCACCACGGACTGGCCGGGCACCGGAGCGCGAGTGTGGCAGCGAGTTAGACGGCGGGAGGGAGGGGGCGCGCGCGAGGGGCCACGTCAAAGCGGCGTAGACAAAGGGCGGGCGCGCGCACGTCCCTACGCACGGCTGGCGGTGGCGGGCGGGCGGGCCAGCGCCGGAGGGATTTGGATTCTCGGGTCCCCGCAGTCGGTGAGTATGATGGAGCCGGCTCCTTCCTGGAGGTCCCCGGCCTCCAGGGAGCCGACAGTGGAGCGTGGGATTCCGGGCTGGGCGCCCCGCGAGGGGCCTGCGGTCCAGGGATGCCCTCCGCGCGCCGCGCCGCCGGCAGGAAAACACCACTGCTGCTCCCGGGGTTGCCGGGCCCGTCGGAGCGCCCGCCCCCTCGCCCGCCGCGGAGCCGTCCGCGCCCCTTCCGCCGCCTCGGAGCTGGCGGCTGGGCCCCGCCTGGCATGCGCCCTCCTCTCCGGCCCCCCGCCTCTGACCGGCCCCTGGAGGTGGGCTCGGGGCTCGGGATCCCGGGGCCGCGGCGCCCCCGCCCCGGCGGAGGCGAGCAGCTGGGGCGGGCGAGCGCTGTCCTGGGCATCGCCGGACGTGCCTTTGCCTGTGATCTCGTGTCCTGTGTTCTTCGGCTTCCCTGGGCTGTAGATGCTCCTCTCGTTCTCCAAAGGAGCCCCCTCCTTGTCTTGATTTCACGCCCTGGGTGGCGTCTTCCCACCAGAGGGTCTCGTTTATTGCCTCACTTGGCGTTTCACGTTTGCCGTTGGGAACTCAGGGAAAATGGACCATAGGAAATGTAATAGCTCCGTGGAAGTTCGTGCCATACTATTTTATATATTTGTGCTTGGCACTGCCCATGCCCTCCGTGCCATGGACCTTCTCATGGATAACCTTGAGATCAGTTGAAGAATTTCCTTTCTGGTTCATTTCCCTTAATTTTGGCTGGATTTTGAGTAGCTCCGCTTAGTTTCATGTCTGGTAGATTGTATCTCAACCCAAGGGAAAAGGTGTGAAAAGCAATTATCTTTATGCCAAAGACTGTGTAGAAAAAGAGTCCTGTAATAATGCCAGTTCAGTATTTTCTTACTTTGACAGGGAGTTTTTTCTAGCTTTGTATGATGGGGAAGCTCAGATACGCAAAAGTAGATAGGATGAGTAGTGAATCAGCAAGTACCCCATCGTCCAGCCTCAGCAGCTCACTTGTATGCCTAAGTCTGTCCCTTACACATTCCCATCCATTCCCCTCTCCTCTACATCTCTGGGAGAAATCCTTGATGTCAAAAGCATCTTGAGATTCAAAATAAAAATCTTGGTGTCAAATAATGGCACTTTTATTGGGACACAGCCTACTGTTAGAAGTCCTTCAGCTAAGAAACACATATAGCATAGGAGAAGGACTAGAAAAGGGTATCTGAAATGATCAGACTGCCCTAGGGCAGGTGAGACCAAAGTCTTTGAGATCTGGATGAGAACTTCCAGGTCATCTTGTCTAACTTTTTCATTTCTGATGAGCCCTCTAGGTCCAGAGAGGCTCAGTGTCTTGTCCAGATCTGCAGGTAATAAGGAGGAACTGAGGGCTGGGGAGACATCTCCCAACTCTGCATCACTTTTTTCACTGTACTGGACTGCTTGCCTTTAGGTCAGGTTCAGGAAAGAGAAATGGGTGGAAGGGCTAAAACTGAAAGCTCTTAACAGTGAGGGGTTGGCTGGGTAAATATGAAAAGCTTTTCCACCAAATTCTGGAAAAATCTAACTAGGGGCTGTGCCTTAAATGATTTCTTAAACTACATTTGAAGCAAATGTCTGATCCTAAAAAATTGTGACTCCAGAGCTAGAATACCAGATGGAGAATAAGAACAATCTTTTGAAAGATTTAGATATCATTCACAGCTGTTTAATAGGTTCCAAGGGAAACAGGAATGATTTGCAGTATACCCTAGGAGGTTTTGCTTTTGACTTCAGGCAGAACAATAGCAATCTCCCATAAAATATTCTTTTTTGCAATTAACAGATAAGAATCCTGGGATGGATGATGAATTGTGGGTTAGGCCTTTTTTTTTTTTTTAACAAAATCGTGCTATATATTTCCTTACACACTTTATGCTATTAAATTTCTCAAGAAACACAGGTACATTCAGGACTTGTGCTTCAGTTTTCTATCTCCAGGGAATGCCGTGACCAAGGGAATATTTGTATACGGCATTCTTTGAGTTCAGCTTCTATAACATGGCATAATTGTTCATAAATTTTCTTTCAGAGCAGACTTTTGTGAGTTTATGATCTAGTTATTACACGCATCTAGTTTATGGAAGTACCACTGAAAGCAGCATCTCATTATCTTGGAAAATCATCACCCCTGAAGAGAAAGGGATAAGGAAAGGGATGTGTTGTGTGGTGGTTTTCTTGTTTATAGTGTTACAGTGTTATGATTGGACCATCAGGATTCTAACCTAACTTGCTGGAGGGTTTTGCTAACGAATAAACCATTTCTCTCATCACCTGTATTCACATCACAGAAGAGTACCTGTTATTTGAAAAAGCTCTTACATTTTGGAGATAGAATCTGGAGATTTAAGCTTGAACTGAACAGCAGAATTGTTTCTTTGAGTAAAAGAGCCTCATTGTGGTATGTCACATAACATCTTACTGTATCATTATGCTTACAGGGAGGACTTGACAAAGTATCATCAATTCATGTATCATTAAGTTACATAGTAATGATTACTATATAGCATGATGAATGCTTTATAAGAGCACAGCATTTTAGAGTTAGGGAAGTTACAAGTTCTTGGAGTTTTTCCCAACTCCCTTAAGGTACTCTTCTTTAAAATTCATACACACATACCATATGCACATGCAATCACGGGGGCTTGTCTCCCTTTGGGAGATGTTATAAAACTTTTGTCTTGTATAATTGTTAGTGTGTTTGGATTCTACCTCTTATTAAATTGTAAGCTCAAGATCACAATACTAAATGCTTTGTGAAAGTAGGAGCATAATACTTTTTTTTAAAAGATATTTTTTTTTTAGAGAGGGAAAGAGGGAGAGAAACATCATTATGTGGTTGCCTCTCTCACACTCCAAACTGGGCACCTGACTGTCAGCCCAGACATTCGCCCTGAGTAGGAATGGAACCAGCTTCTCTTTGGTTTGCAGGCCAGCACCCACTCCATTAAACCACACCAGCCAGGGCCATTTTTGTTGACTTTTTGAATGAAAGAACAAGAACTGGTGAGGATACTTAAATTTAGGGAAGCTGAATGTCTAATAGACCAGATAGTTTCAGAGCTGTGGCTCAAACCAAGACAGCTCTTGAGTTCCAGATGTATTTCTCTTCCGTTGTACCATTTTAGCCACATCTGGGAGGCATGGGAGGGAAAAAAGTATTACATGTATATATGTTTTGCTTATCAGTTGGAGATACAATTTTCAAGGGTCTGCTTGAAAAGTATTTGATAAGTGCTAGACAGTAGAAATATAAGCCATATATAAAATGGTCACTTTTTTTTTTTTAAGTGGTCACTTTTTAAAAAGGTAAGAAACAGGTGAAAACAATTTTAAGAATACACAAAAGAAAGAATATATTTTACTTAAATATTTCAGATTATCATTTCAGTATGTAATCAATATACACATTAATGAGGACTTTACATTCACTTTTTTTCATTCTAAGTTGTTGAAATACAGCATGTACTTGATGGAGCATTTCAGTTCAGACTAGCCACATTTCACGTGATCCGGAGTCACACGTGGTTAGTGGCTGGTGTGTTGGCCAGCAGAAAATCAGTGTGTCAGCTGAACATAAAAGATTGAGTATTTCATGTTGCTAACATTCAGTTCTGAGGTTAGAGTTTGTGGTCCTGGTCATTGGTTGTTCTTTCTTTCATGTTCTAATATATATATATTTTTCAAATTAGGATTGTTTTGAGTTTGTAGCAAGTTAAACAAATCTGTTTCATAAATTTTGTGCCCTTGTGACGCAATGCTTTCGCATTCTTGTTTCGCCTGTTGGATTAGTCTCCCCATTATTTGACATCTTAACCATTTTTCAGTAGAATTAAGTAGTAACTTTCTCATTTTAAATAAGACTGCTTGGTCATGGAGGGGAGCTTGACTTAAAAAATGACTAATAACAAAATTCAGTAATAAAATAGCCTAATTAAAAATAGGCAAAAGATTGAAACAGTCCACCAGAGAAAATGTACAGATGGCAAATTAGCACACAAAAAAATGGTCGGTATTGTTCCTCATTAAGGAGATCAAATTAAAACTGAGATACCGCCTCACACATATTAGTATGACTAAAATGAAAGTACTGATCACATCAAGTGTTGGTGAAGTTGTAGAATTTCATACACTACTTGTGAGAGTACAAAAGGGTGCAAGCAGTTTAGAAAACAGTTTGGCAGTTTCATAAAAAGCTAAACATACACCTACCTTAGTCTCAGTCATTCCATTCCTTGGTCTTTACCCAGGAGAAATGAAAGCACATGCCCATACAAGGCCTAGTAGATAGCAGCTGTATTTGTAGCAGGCCCATGCCGGGACAACTCAGGTGCCCATCAGTAGGGGAATAGAGGAGCATTGTGGCGGATCCAGTCAATAGAATACAGCTGAACAAAGAAAAGGAATGAACTGTTGACACGTAGCAACTTTAATGATTCTCAGAACGAATTATGCTGAGTAAGAGGAACCAGAAAAAAGATTTTTAAAGGACACAAGGCCAGGAAATTGCTCCCAATTGTGTATATACAGTACTCAACTGTAAAAGCAACAGTTTTGAAGGTCAGCTCTCAGAGCAGTGTTCAGGTTTGATAAGGAAATACCTTGGGTCTTACAGCTCCAGCAAATCAATTTGTTCTTTCTGAAACTAAAGCCCAAAATTATCAAAATATCCTGTATTCTTTGTCCTTTTTTTTTTTTTTTTTTTTCCCTTTGTCAGTTTGAACATCTATGTTGCTTTGGTGTGAACTTGGTACCATGTTACTTATTACCAAGTTCCAATTCAAGTTAGGCCTTTTTAGGCCAGGGTGAGGTCAGAGTGACCTTAGTTAAGATCAAGACCCTGAAACTAAGCATATTCCTGTTTTCCTACTGAGTGGAGTTATCCTTCACCCTAGCCTATCCTGGCATTGTCTTGGACCATTTATATTATACAGGATCAATGTCAGCTATATCTGTATTCTGGTTTTCCAGCACTTCAGCGTCACTTTCACCTAGTAGGTCTAAGTGCTGCCCTGTCTCATTGGAGAAACATTTATACACTTCCTAAGCAGCAGCAGCAGCCTATTCAGGCAGATTCCTTATATTCCACTAGTCTGATACACTTGATGTTAACGAGACCACCACACATGTTTCTGTTGTGTTTGTGCACATGTTTGTTTGTTAACCAGCAAATCAGAATTGGGGTGTTCCATTCGATGGGTCTGTGTCCAGACAATACACTAGGAAAAATGGACGGCTTTCCTCTGAAGTAGAATGTACCGCAAAGCAAATCAGAGGTCGGCCTGGGCAGCAGATCTGAATTCTAGTTCTGCCTCTGTTACTGCCCAATTTTTTAAATTGTCCCAGTTATTTAAACCTCCCAAGGCTCAGTACTTTGACTCATTAAAAAAAAAGGTTGGTTGGACTAGATTCTCAATGGTTGATAAAGTTGCAGTTTTTTATTATTACCTCTAGTTTAGTAATCTCTATTTATTGAGTACTTTGTGTCAAGCTTGATACTGATCAGTTGATGTGTATTCTACTGTCTTAACAGTATTACCGTTTTACCAGTGAGAAAACCGAAGCATGGAAAACTGGTCTATTTTCCTGAGGTCACACAGCTAGAAAATAATGGAGGCTGGTTTTGAATGCAGCTTGTCTGATTCCGTGCATGTTGAGCCATCACGCTTTACAGCTTCTCTGACATTCTGCTATTTTAAGTAAAGATACATAGCTAAAAATCTTGGATTGGAAAAGAATTTTAAAACATCTGGTCTAACCACCTTAATGTATCCATCACCCTGCAGAATCCAGATATGGGTGAATATCTTCCTATACAGGAAAGTCTGTGCTTTCCTGACCAAGTTATCTGAGATTCATTTTTTTGTTTTAACAGCTTCATCAAGAAACAATTCACATACTATATAATTCACCCATTTAAAATATACAATTCCGATTTTTAATATAGTCACACATATATGTAACCACCACCACAATCAATTTTGGAATATTTTCATTAATTCAAAAAGAAACCTCATACTTTGAAGCTATTACTCCATTCTTTATCCTCCTGTTTTCCCCAGCCCTAAGTAACCACTAGCCTATTTTCTGATTCTAATTTAAATTCATATTGTGGATCCACATAATATATGATCTTTTGTGACTGACTTCTTTTACTTAGCATACTCTTAAGGTTAATCCATATAGTAGCAACTATCAGTACTTCATTCTTCTCATGGCCAAATAATGTTCCATTTGTCAATGTAAAACGTAAAAACCTATTCAAGCAAATTTCTTACACTCCAGTACTCCCCGAAATTTTTATAAAAGTTTATCTAAGTCAAACAAGATCTCAACAGGCTGAGAAAAATGCTTAGGAGAATAACATTTTGCAGTTTCTTTTATGCCTTTGAGATTAAGGAGGGTAGTAAAATAAAGTACAGGAAGGTAAGAGAAAGCAAGGCAGGGATCAGATTATGGGATAGTTAAGATTACGTTCTCTTCAACATGAGATCTGAAAAGGGGGCATTTCTAAAATGTGTTAGCTTAGATACACGGAAACAATAGACAGGGCTGGCTTGCTTAAAGCAAAGATGAGCCTTTTACAAGGGGTATATGCCTGCCCTGGCTGGGTGGCTCAGTCAGTTTGTGTGTGGTCCTGAAATTGGCAATACTAAGGCTTGCCCTAGTATTTCTTTGTCTTCTGATCACATGCAAACCCCTTGCAGTACCAAGGTTACATTGCCTGTCAACCTTGGAGTCACATAGGTCTTGCGTTCCCAATCCAAGAATAACTGCTTTCCACATGCATCGATCACTTAAGCTAACTTCACTAATAACGAAGTCTAAAATCTAACTCTGGAGTTCCCCTGTTATTCCCTATTATTAATTTTTAGTTATCTTATTTCTATCTGTTTAGTTTCATATGGAAGTAATCATTTGCTGTTGAATGAATAGTTCTTCTGCATACTAGAAACTATCCTGCAGGCAATTTGACGTAACTAAAAGGTGTTAGATAGATTAGCGATGGTGTTGTAATTCATCTAAAAGTTTCAGTATAGTTGACCAAAATTGCATATTCTCCAGCTGGGCCTGCATTAGCAACTTTTAAAGAAAACATTTCCCCAATCTTTAGAGTTACTGTAGGTCCCCAGTGATCTTTCCAGGGGAATATTAATGCCTACAAGACATGAAATGAAAGTTTGTTCAACATAGGTTCCAGTCCACTTTTTTCTAGTTGGCTTTCTGGGAATCTTCAGTAGCACCTAATCTCCAGGCCCAAAGGAATGTCGCAAACCTGTCGGGGAGAGATCTCCGGTACAAGCAAGGTCGTTAATCATAAGTAAGGTCTGACGTAGATGTTGTACATAGTTCTGGACTTTCACTTTTTGATCTGCATGCATTCTCCCACCCCATTGAAGCCTGAACTGGTTGCCTGTACACAATTTCTTAAGGAATTGATTGAATCTTGTTTTGAGGAGCCACTTTTCCTGAGCAGGACAATTTCTTGATCCCAATGGAGATGAGTTTCTTGACACAGTGTGGCTATACTTAAAGGTATGATTCATCATTAGTTTTGCAGAAGCCCGAGGTCTCCATGCTTCTCCACCTGATTCCTAAAAGTTTATTAACTTTCCGTGTAATTTCTGAAAAGAAGGCAGGGCTCTGGATGCCGCTGGGGAGGCCAAAACCAGGGACTATTTCTATTAGTAGGGCTTTCGCTACCTCTGAGGATTGCTCATTTCTAGTAGGATAGGCTTCTCTCCATCCTGAAAGCTACCAACAAAGACAATTTCCCTCCTCCCTCGGACCCTTGGCATCTGGGTAAAGTCTGTTTGCCAATCATCAAACAGATTGTTTCACCTCTTCTGGTGGGGATCTGTCTTGGGGTGGTTTTTCTGGCACACAGCATATAGTATTAGTTAAACATGGATGAAACAATTCCCTCCCTGGTAATTAAGGGGTCCTCTACATGTTGTAACAGAGTTTCTCCTAGCTTTTGCTCTTTTTAAGTCCTGGCTCAGGGTCCCCCCCGCAAAGTCATGGGGTTCTTGAACCCTCGTGGTAAGAATGTCCAGCAGTACTGAGTCTTGACCCAAGGTTCCAGATCCTGCCATCTAAAAGCAGCAGCTGAGAGTCTTGGTCATCCAGAATGCAAACGAAAGCATCTTTTAAGTCCAGTACTGAATACCAGAGGCTGTTCCAGGTATACTGTGCACTAAAGTATAAGGATTTGGGACAGTGGGGTGAATGCCCTGTACAATGTCAACTATGGCCCTTCAATCAGTACCCATGTGAGTAGCATTTCTTAACGTGCAATATGGGTATATTGTGTGGGGAGCGTCAGGGCCAAATAAATCCTGCATTAGCAACTGAATATTCCTGAAACTTCTGAAAAATTGGGTATATTCCTTCAACGGTCTCTTTCCACAAGGGATAGTGCCTCTTATTGGGAGCCTCTGTCCCTGATTTGAGGTCACCTTTAACAGTTGAGACTCACTTAGTCCTTCCTGGCCTTCTCGCAGCCCACATTACCTGATTCTTAATTTCTTCTGGCCGGGATTGCTTTACTTCTTCCCACGGTTTAATAAGGAACTGCCAGGCATGCCCTGGAGGGTGGAGATGTTATTGTTTCGGAGAGAAAGTGATCCGAGTGCAGTTTTGACAGCACAGCCCTTCCCAGAAGAGGAATTTGACGCTCAAGAACATATAAAAATTGATGAGTTACAACCATATCTCCCATAGCACATTCTCATGGCTTCAAGAAGAATTGGCTTGCAGGGCTTCCAGAAATTCCGTTTACAGTTACCGCCTGCTGCTAGGACTCGGGCATCTCTTGACCAAAGAATATGTCACTTCATTACCCATCAAAACGTCTACAGTTTGTTCCCCCACTGTTAGTTTTACCGAGGGTCCTAGGGAGTGACTCTTAATAAGATGTTGTAATGATAGAACCACTATCGTTACGTCACTGGAGCTGTTTGCGTTCCCCAGCATAACTTTTGAGGTCTCAGGCTCTGACTTCCTTTTCCCTCACTCGAGGCACTCATCTTCCCAGTGCCCTTTTCCCTTGCAATACGCACATTGATCAGTAGCAAGCGTTTTAGACAGGGGTCAGATACCTTTTACCTGCTGATAGAATGGCCCTGAGGCCTGTTCCAAGAAAATGGTGGCCACTTGGGCCTTCTTTTCTCTGCTATTAAAAACTGAAGGCAATGTCTACTAATTGGGAAGGATTCATAGCTGTTCCTTCTAACGTCTGAAGTTTCTTCCTGATGTCAGGTGCACTTTAAAAGATAAAGGTCATACTTACCTTTCTAATACGTTTAGGGTCTTGTGGATCCAAATCAGTGTATTTTCCATAGTTCTGGTAGATTCAGGAAACTTAGAGGGGTCCTCAAAGGACTGTTGAGGTATTACCTGTACCATGTTTAGACTTTTCAGTTTAGGAAGTCCTCACTTCATTCCTTCATGGCTGCATCTCTCGTAACGCTCTAAGTGAGGAAGGCCTTTCTCGTTAGGGTCCCAGTTGAGCTCCATCAAAGGTGTTGCCTCAGTAGGGTTGTGAGCCTCATCTCGATTTTCTTGGTGCAGCCTCTGAGCCTCTTCATTTGCCTTATCCAGTACCAGCCTCCATTCATTCCCCATAAGTAAAATATTCAGTAAGCCTTGTATGTCTGCCCAACTGGGACAGTGGGTGGCAAAAATGGACATAACTAAGTCATTTTAGTAGGATCATCCCTGTAAGAAAGATTTGAGTTTTTACAGTTTAACAAATCTGAGATAAAAACAGAGTCTGTGCCCAGTAGCATCCAGTGGGCTGGCCCTCTGACCCCACTCCGACTGGAGCTCTTCTCAGGGGATGTTGCCCTGCCCCAGTAGAGGCTTGTCTTCCCCCAAATTTGGTTACATAACGGGTTCGCGACAAAGAGTTCATTTCAGGCTCACCTTCGGGTCTCTCAGCCAGATAAGGAGGAAGATCCCCAGACTAGAGGGGCTGTGGGAACCCGGACCATGCTTGCAGCAGCCATGCATTATGGTCTTCCTGATCCCCCCTTCTGAGTTTCTGCTGTCTGTCATACGTAGATTCCCTTTTCTTTGGGTCATCCGTCTACTTCCTTTCAAGCCTGCATCTTTATTGTGTAATGTCATAAAAGCCTGTACATGAGGTATTTCATGCTATTTCCCTGATCTTTGACAAAACAGCTCTAACTGCAGTGTAGTATAGTACTTTCGAGACCCATTCAGCAGCCGGTGCTCTGCCCAGTCCAGGTTATACATAAGCCAAGCAGTATTGCAATAAAATTTATTCATTTTTAGTCATAGGTCATAAGCATGGTCAACCAGTCAGCCAGAATTTGCCCCAAAGGGCAGTTTCCCAGGATAGGGGGCCCCTCCACCCATTCTACCAGACAGAGCTCTGTAATACCACACAAAACAGAAGGCACCTTAATTCCTGGTAACTGTTTTAAGTCATAACAAAAAAACTGTAATCCTGAAACAGAAAACATAGGGATTCAGATGGAACTGAAGGCAAGGGAGTGCCAAGAATCTGAGGAGAGTCCCCAGGCGATATCACTTGGCTAGGGAGTTTCCAAGTACTCACTCTGGGCCTCTCGCAGCCCAGGCAGCCAGAGGACTCCCCACTGAATACCCACACTGGAGACTTCCAAAAGTATCCCACCAGAGTCACCAGAAAATGAAACTGGAAAAGTCAGTGTTTGCGCTGCCTGTCACTACCAGAACCAATAAGTAGAGACAAGGATTGACTCTGCAAAGGCAATTTATTCAGGTGCCAGTGATCTGAGAAGACAGTTTTGTACCCTGAAAACTGTCTTAACCTCTCATCTCAAGCTGACCTTTTTTGTAAGAAGGAAAGGGTAGGAAAAGGTTTTGGAACAAAGGTTAATTGGATAAGAATTGCAGCCCTGCAGTGATTTTCCTGGTATTTCTTTATCTGCTGATCAACAGTTCTTTATCTGGGCACCAGGCTTGGCACAGGTGGCTCAGATAGCATCTTGAGGGCATGCAACTCCCTGGGGTACAAAAGGTTGAATTGCTTATTGACCTTCTGGAGTCACTTAGGTCACGCATTCCAGTTCCTGGAATAACAGCTTTCCACGTGCATTAATCACTTAAGCCTGTCATCTATGACTAAAGCTAAAATCTGAAAATCTTTTAACTATCCCTATCAAAAGGTTGCAGGTTCAGTTCTCGTCAGGGTGCATACCTAGGTTGCTGGGCAGTCCTCGGTTGCAAAAAGCAATTGATTAATGTTTCGCACATCAGTGTGTGTTAGTTCCATGTGTTTCTTACTCTTCTAGGATTCTCTTCCTTATTAATCGTCATTGTATGAAATTATGACTTTGTGTATGCATAATTGCTTAATACTTGTCTAGGCCGATTTGCTCTCCACTAAGTATCTAACATGTGACTTAATGTGTGGCGTACAGTATGTGCCCAGTAAATATTTGTGAAATGCATGAACTAGTCAGTCTGAGAACCGAGGTACACTGGAAATCGGGTTACTTGGGGGCCTAAAAGCCAGAATTGCCCGGAGGTTTGAAGAGCTTAGTTAGCTTAGCAATGGGCTCTGTCACATTCCTAGAGGGAAGCCATCTTCCCTCCTAAAAGGTCAGAACTGGTTGATTCTTACATTTTTCTCCAGACCATTTGGGCTTTGGGGGAACTGTGGTCCAAGTGATTCACGGAATGGCTGAAAGCTGCAGAAGAAAATGAATACGTATTCCTTGCAGTTAATGGGTTCCGGAACTGGTGCTTAAGGAGCCATGGTTATATTCGCTGGATACAAAGCAATATTCTCTCCTAAATGAGCAGCTTTCTAGAAATGATGGTGTGATTGAGCTCTGATAGCAATTTTCTGACATTTCCAGAGATCAAGGTCTGTGTTGAGAGGTCAGAGATTCTGGTTATTAATACCTCTGGCTTAAGTAACTGCTTTTTGCTCATGCAGCAAGATGTTTGGAACTCTGTTTGATAACTGTAGCTTGCTTGCTTTTCTCTACTTCTGAGAATTAATATGAGGATCGTTCAGTGTTGGCCAGGTAACTTGTTCAGCTAGTTTTACTGTTCTCTGTCCTGGAGCCTGCCCCTGGTAAACAGGAACTCAGGAGTGGGGTGGGACAAAGGGGAAGTTCACTACCTTTCAGAGGAGGAAGAGTGGCTGGATCATGGGCCAGCAAACTCTTACTTTGTAGAGGATTGGATAATAAATATTTTAGGTTCTTTGGGCACTGATCTCTGTCAGGTATTATTATTCTTTGTTTTTACAACTGTTAAAAGATGTAAAAACCATTCCTAGGTCATGAGCCTTATAAAAATAGACCATAGGTCACGATGGTTTGCCAACCCCAGAACTAGGTGAAGAAATTAAGTTGATTGCTTAAAAGTATTCAATGTGTTGGGGACAAGAACCCAGCATAACTTTGGAAATTCTCAGATGATTGGGTCCATGGAACTCAAGGTAACCTTGGCCAGTGTGACAGCTGCTGTCTAGTGGGATAGAGGCATCATGCTGCCTCTTTCTCATGGAAGTGCTGGTCAAGGGTAACTGGAATAGAAGAATGGAACTGAGGTGTGGCCCAAGAATTAGACTGGATTTAGACAGGTTTAAGGAGTACAGTGACTCAGATAGCAAATTAAGTTTGTCTCAGAAACGCATCTAATTCCAGAAGTTTTACTTTATTTTCCTGCCCAAGAGCATTTAGCAGATAAACCTGTCTTGAGGAGCTGTCTTTGCCAAAAGTACCAGGAAGAGTCCACTTGGTGCCTCTTTTGGGATGTAGTGAGAAATCTGGCATGTCTAATAAGCTTGACTAGTTTATAAAAATGAAAGAGCAGGTTTGTACCTTGGATTCCAAGAACACCACATTCTGGTACACGAGTTCATGTTTGCCTTGTGGTTTTTCTCTGATCACAAGAAGTCCAGAGCAGGACTGGCAGGAAGGAAGTGTTCTGGATTTCAGGGTAGCCGGGAAGATAGGAGAGCATAGTGGTTAAAGAGCTGGGCTCTAAGACAGATATACTTGTCCAAATTCCTGCTCTAATAGCTGTGATCATGGATAACTTAATTCATCCCCTGAGCCTCAGTTTCCTCACCTGTAAATAGCAATGATGATGATAATCATTCCACCGTAGGGTTGTTGTGAGAATTGAGGATAGTATATATAAAATGCTGATTATATTAGCTCAGTGTCTGTCATGTTGTTAGTATTTGATAACGGTTAGCAATAATAATGGTAATGTGAAAGTGGAAGATGTTGAGGATTAAATACAGGAACTAGTATTTGTGACTCAGTGCCACTGAACTATCATGTCTTTTAATTATTAGATGTTTGGGAATATAACGGGAGCAGAAATGGGTTAGGAGACAGAAGAACTGGGTATGTGTCTACCTTGCTTGGTTTCCTAATGGTAAAATGGAAATAATGTGTGGATAGGTTGTGACATTGCATGTGAAAGGGCTTTGAACTCTATAAAGCATTGTACAAAATTTAAGTAAGGTCAGTAACCTTTTACTTATTCTTGACCTTCTTAATGTGTTAGAATAGAGCCAGAAGTTGATATGTATGTCAGGATGCTCCCAAGTTCAGGACTTGCATTGGAAATTGTGGTTAGGGATGAGTAATATAAAAGTGGAATACTTCTGTAAGTATTCCAAATATCTTTTGTAAGTAAGATATATGAAAGAGTGGAATTTTAAAGGGATTGGCTATATTAGTGAAAGAAGCCAGTCTAAAAAGGCTCCATACTGTATGATTCCAACTATATTCTGGAAAAGGCTGAACTATGGAGACAATAAAGATTATTGATTGCCAGGGGTTGAGGGCAGGGAAGGATGGATAATGAGAGCACAGGATTTTTCGGGCAGTGAAAATATTCTGTATGGTACTGCAGTGATGGGTACACGGGTATTACTATACATTTGTCCAAATCCATAGAATGTACACCAAGAATGAATCATAATGTAAATGATGGACTTTGGGTGATTATGATGTGTTAATGTAGGTTCATAAATTTAATAAATGTACCTCTGTGGTGGGGAATGTTAATCATGGGGATGCTGTTACATATAGAGGGGTGGAGGTATAAGAGAAATCTCTGTACCTCCTTCTTAATTTTGTTGTGAACCCAAAACCACTCCAAAAAGTGGGCTTAAAAAAAAAAGAAGAGTGGCCAGTGCGGGGAGAAAAGCTGGAGGCATTTAATTGCTATGCAGAAAGCGTGACAATATCTTATAAAATTTAAGTTACATATTTCCTTGTTCCCTGCAATTTCCTTTCTAGGAATTTATCCTGAAAATACATTTGTGTGTTCATTTCGTGTGTCAAATCATGTATGCACATGGTTATTCATTACATTATTTATGACAACACAGAAATGGAAAAATTGGTGTCCAGCCTCAGAAAGCCAGTTACCTAAACCATGGCACATTCTTCCAGTTAAAAATTATGTACTTATAAAATGTGAGGGAGCTAAGTATGTTCTGATTAAACACTCCTCTAAGATGTTAAGCTAAAAATAAACAAAAACAAGGCAAAGAACGATTATGATTTACTTGTAAGAGCATAGCATAGCAGAAAGAATACGAAGCTGGTAATAATGACTGGACCTAGGCAAGCACTCTGGGTAGCTGGGGGACCAGAGAGAAAGTTACTTTTCACAGCATACCCTCTTTATCTTTTCAAATGTGTCCTGCAGCCATAGATTTTCTGTTCTGTGGTCTGAGCAGCCACAGATCATATCATTGGAGCTGCAAACTGGATGAAATGTGTGTGTGTTTTCCTCCCACATTTGTTGCTACCTGTTGCTCTGCCCAGTGTCTTTGACCTTGATGTCTTGAGAAGCTGACACCAACTCCGGGCTTACCCTAAAACAGCCCCCCACCCCCAGAGCATATTGATGTTTGTCCTCTTGATTTCTGTGACTGACAGTGTTTCTGTTTCCACCACCAGCTTTGGCAGCATGTGAGCAACTTCTGCCAAGAACTCGGGTCACCGCTGAGACGAAGGGCCTTAGGGAGAAGATTATCCAGAGGAAGCCAATGCCAGGAGCGTCTGGAATTACAGTCACCGCAGGCAGTATGAGACATTCTGTGCCAGCATCTGTGTCCTCCTGGCAAAGACTGTAGCTCTCCAGGTAGGAGGGCCTGGGAAGCAGCGCACCAGGAAGCGTCTCTAGAGGAAGGATGGGGCCAGTTATGAACTCCCTACAGTGAACACAATTTTCAGCTGATGAAGGAATTTTAAGTAAAACAATTATTTAATTTTCACCTACTCAAGTTCAGTAGCCTTCTGTGTGAGGTGCCAGCAGTCACCCCCTCCACAGGAGTTATCAGGATTTTTCTGGCACCAAGTGGACTCTTCCTGGTACTTTTGGCAAAGAGAGCTCCTCAAGACAGGTTTATCTGCTAAATACTGTTGGGCAGGAAAATAAAGTGAAACTTCTGGAAGCAGTAGACGGGTAGCAGAACAGAGATCCCTTCATCATTGCCCAGTCACAGAAAGTCAGCCGGGACTCAAATAGTCATAGTGAAGATTGATCCTGCCTCGTTCAGCCCCACGCCCATCGGTGCCTGGAGATCTGGTGTCCAGGGGGCCGCCTGCTGTGGCCCTTTTTGCTGTCATTCTGCTCTCAAGCCGTTGAATGTTGTGAACTTTGGAATGGAGTCTGCTTTCTGCTGGGAACCGGCTTCCTTTCCCAAGCTGGTACTGCCGGAGGTGGCCATCTGAAGGCAGCCGCCACCTGAAGCCTGCGCTTCGTTCTAGGGGAGGAGGCATTGGCCTGGCCCGGATCCTCCGCCATGTTCCTGTTGCTGCCTTTCGATAGCCTGATTGTCAACCTCCTGGGCATCTCCTTGACTGTCCTCTTCACCCTCCTTCTCGTTTTCATCATAGTCCCCGCTATTTTTGGCGTCTCCTTTGGTATTCGAAAGTTCTACATGAAAACATTGTTAAAAATTTTTGCGGTGAGTTGTGCTATTTACAAAAATGGTTGCTTCTCAGAGGAGAAAAGGAGTTGTTTTTCTCTGGTTGATGATTACCTCTTTATTGGACATGAGGAAAGTTGAGAGAATGGGACGTGGCATTTTGAGTAAAAAGAATAACTATATGTGTACTCGTGAAAGCCTTTAATAGTCCTTCTTTCGAGCCAAGGTACTTGTGTGCTGATTCACTTCAGCAAAGGAACCTAGTCCATGATTCTATACCTTCTGTCTTTATTTCAAAGAGAGGGGCTTAAAATTGAAAAAAAGTGTAACCACCAGACCCCACATCTTTTTTTAAAAGATTTTATTTATTTATTTTTAGAGGGAGGGTAAAAGAGAGATGGAGAGAAACATCATTGTGTGGTTGCCTCTCACCCGCCCCCAACAGGGGACCTAGCCTGAATCCTGGGCATGTGCCCTATCTGGGAATCAAACCAGCAACCCTTTGGTTTGCAGGCTGGTGCTCAATCCACTGACCCATTCCAGACAGGGCCCCATTCTTGTTATGTGATAGATATTGGGAGACCAAGCTGCTGCTGAAATAGTTCCTCTCTGATAAGTGGAAGAGTTTTTCTTCTCTCCTTCAAACAGCTATCTTAAGTAGATTCTTGCATTTCAGACAAAAATAATTAACAGAGAAAAGGCATTTGATGAATTGTTTTATTTTTTTTTAAAGACAGAGAAGATGGATAGTAAACTTTTTAACATAATCGTATGTCAGAACCTAATTAATTATACTGCTAAACCAAGGTGGTCATAACAAAAAATAGATGGGTGAGAAGTACATTTCCTGGAAGCTATTCTTTGCCCCAAGACTTTGAATATCCAAAGATTTGGTGATTTGTTAGCAATATCTATTTTCAATCATCACCAAATCTTTGGGTGTTTTTAAAACAATATAGTATTATTTGTTCACATAGTATCTGATGGTTCACAGAATAATTTTAATCATTTTCCTTTGGTTCCTTACAACTCTGTAGTGGACAGGGTACCTACATTTTATCAATGAGGAAATAAAGACTCAGAAGGATGGTGAGCTATATGAAATGTCATTATAGTGGGAAAATTTTAAATGTATATTATTGAATATTGGGTCCTGTCTGTGCCGTTTAATATTTCTGTAAAAATAGGATTATTTTACATTTTTAAAAATGGAAGTGAACTTGATGACACAAATTACCCATTTTAAGGTAAACAATTTAGTGGCATTTACCTTATTCACAGTGTTATACACCACCAACTCTGCCTAGTTCCACAACATTTTCATCACTCCAAAAGGAAACCCCATTCTAACAAGCAGTTGTCCCTCCATTTTCCCTCCCTCAACTCCTTGCAAGCAGGAAGGAGCCTGTTCTGTCTCAGAATTTACCTCTTCTGGATATTTCATATAAATAGAATCCTATAAAATGTACTCTTTTATGCCTGACTGGCTTCATTCATTTAGCATAAAGTTTGTGGGATTCATCTACATTGTAATATGTTTCAGTACTTTTTTTAATGGTTTAATAATCTTTTGTGGATCTGTTCCATAATTTGCTTATTCATTAATGGATTGTTTTCACCTTCTGTCTGTTGTCAGTAGTACTACTATGTATACATGTACTTGTTTGAGTACCTGTTTCCAGTAACACAGTTTTTGAGCACTACTGATGGTCTCCTGGGTTATCTAGTTCCTTACTACTCGGGGAGGTCTGGAGACCAGCAGCATGAGTTCTCTAAGAGCTCGTTAGAAATGGAGGTCTCAGGCTACTTCAGAAGTACTGAGTTATAATTTGCATTGCAACAAGATCCAGGTGATTCATATGCATATTAAAGTTTGAGAGGTGGTAATCTAATCAGTCTTTGGACTACTTTACTAATGTGTAGTGTTTATTTCAATTAATCAGGAAATCCAATTTTCTTAAATTTCAGTCCAAGAAAATCTTCGGTAGATCCCAGAGTTCCTGTTGGTCATATACCTTACTACCCATGCCCTTTTGCCACTGTGAAAAAAACATACATCAGTATAGAATCAATTAGAACAGCTGATAAACTTTCAGGATACAACAGTGAGTGGTATCTAAAAGTTTTTATTAACTTGGATCACTTTGGGTGGGACAGAGGTCCGAATCCATGTTTGATTCCTTACTCCGTTTTGAAAATATCCCCCCAAATTAACATTTTAAAGTTCATAGCCAGGTAAATCCTCCTTATTGTGACCAAATTTCTAAATGTACATTCTTGTGACTTTTAATAATGGAAACTTCATTAAATTTATATTGTTGGGCCAATCCACAGGTCAGTTCATCTTAAGTCATCAGAGACTATGCCGAGCACACCTTGAAAATCACTGGTTTGGGGCACAATGGTTTAGAAGCAATGATGAAAGTTTGTGTGTGTTTGTGTGTGTATGTGTGTATGTGTGTGTGTGTGTTTATGTGTGTACTCATTTTTGACCTCAAGATTTAGAATTCCAGGAACTAGACTTGCACCTCTTATTTCTGAGAGGTGTGTATCAGGCATTCATTGGGCCCTATGCCTCCTTCCCTGTTGAGCATTATGGATAATGACTATTACTTCTTGGTGACACGCTGGAGAGTAAGGGGTAGGCTAGGAAGAGCTGAGGTGCCAGCAGGGGCATAGGGTGGCTCTGTCTCTTCCCACCCTCTAATAAAGGGTTACTGCGCTGAGTAGATCTCAATAGGCAATAAGAACCAAATGCTACTTTTTATCACTACTAGTATTTAATTTGGATTTGGCCAAGGTGGTTTTAGGTCTTGGAAAGCATATATCTATACATGTAAGTATATACATCTACTATACACCCCTACTTGTGGGTGTTTTTTAATAGAGGGCAGAATTTTTTTTTTTTTTTTTTTTTGCCATTTTTTAAGCCTCTTTCCTTTGTTGGGTTGACATAAATAATTCTGCAGATGGAAGAAAGCTCAGGGATCATCTTAATTATGTGGGTCTCCCCCCCCCCCCCAACTACACATTTGAATCACCTGTGAAAGCAATTTTAAAAATACTTAGGAGCACTAGACTCCCCCCAGAGGTTCTGATTTAATTGGTCTGGGTGGGCATTTTTTAAAAACTCCCCACGTGTTTCCTATGTCTGCCATCAAAAGATGGAGTCTAAGTGACTTCTTCTTGAATGTGGACTGCCTTATGACTTGTTTCTCACAAATAGAATATGGCGTATGTGGGATTAGGTTAAATCCCACCTAGGCGTATGCTGTGCTGTGAGGAAGCCCAAGCCAGTGTAGGTGTCCCAGCCCACAGCCCTGGACTCACCGCCAGCACAGGGCCACACGCAGGAGTGAGCAAGCCTTCGGGGGTGTCCAGCTCCCAGCCTTTGAGCCACCCAGCTGATGCCAAGCTCTGCAGTTTGCAAATTCCTGAGCAGAATGAATCATGGTAGTGTTTTAAGCTACTGAGTTACAGTGTGGTTTGTTACATAGCAGTAGACAGCCAGACAGCATAATATGAAAGGATTTTAAACATTCATCCATGTCCTCCAGCTTCCAATACCTTAAATTTTTTTTTGCATTACCTTTCAGTCTTTGACAGTACACATTCATATTTTATGGTCGTGTTAATAACATACACATAAAATTTGGTATCTGTGTTTTTATCAGCCATTTTTGCATTGTAGTAGATAAACTTCAGAAAGATGATTAAAACTGGAGATGTAATAGTGCATATACCTGTGCTTTTGGCGGATCTAAGGAAGCTTCTGCTTAACAACTAGTTTCCCTTGATTAGTTGCTTTTTTGTATGCAAAGGAACCTTGGTATAACACCTGCCAAGGAGGAAATAGTAAGGGAATATGGGTCAGTGTCTTTCTTTGTTTCTTCTGGAAGACTCAACTCGTGCGGGTCCTGTCAATTCTGAGTCATGGAAAATCTTTGTATGCAGAGGGCAGCATGTTACCTAAAGTTTTAGTTTTCTTAATGTTTGCACTTCAGACTTACTCTCAAGACAGTGGTCACGGTATTATTTGGGGTAGAATTCCCAGGTGTGGACGAGGAACTGAGTTGAGAATGATTTGGGAAGGCAGAGAGAGGAAAGCCTGGTTATAAAGGACCAGGATGAAAATAAATGGCCTGAGTTCTCTTGCCTGATGTGAAAAGGGTTGTTCAGGTCAGATTATGGGAGAGTTGTAATCTGATTAACATTAAACTCCAAAGCGGGATTGACTGGTGAAGTTGTAGAAGCCACGAGGAAACTGAATAGACTGTATAGGGAATGGGAATGGGGCGGGATGGGCAGGAGTTTTTGAGTCAGGTGGCCCTTAGTTTTAAATCCAGGGCTTTTCCTGCCAGCTCCCAAACTTGACTGGAGTCATCAGACTTTGCAGTCTGCTTCCTCATCTAGGGAATGGGGATAGTAATACCTACATCACAGTATTATCAGAGAAAGAGGTCACCTGAATCAGTCAGATGTGTTCTTTCTGACCCCACAAGAAGGGCGATTTTAATGTAACAAGCAGTTACAGGACGAAATGAAGAGGATGAGAATGTAATTGGGATGGAGAAGGTGATTGGAAGTAGTTTTAGGTTTTATCATTTCACGTTCGTCTTTTCATGTGAACCTTGAGTTGGTTAATTAAATACAGTGCTTATTGACTGCCTACTAAGTGCAAGGCACCTGATCAGACTGCTAGAATACAAATATGGGTAGGTTCTCAAGGCAATATTTTATAGTTTAGTCAGAACAACAAATATATGCTTATGTAACTGATTCATAATGTGCCAGTTAAAATACACAAAGATTAATTCTGACTGCAGGAATTGAGTCGATAATATTTCACGTAAGAGTTGGCAAGTGAGCCGACCTTTAAAAAGCAAAAACCATTTAGAAGTGCAGATGAGAACACGCCATCTTGTTTAGAGATAGTATGTAGTTCCGAAGAGCAGAAACATTGGGTCCGTGGAGGGAACTGGGTAGACTATGAACCCGAATATTTCCGTAGGCATCGAGAAGCCAGTGAAGGTCTTTGAGCAAGGAAGTGACATGATCAGGCTGGTAGCATATGTCCAGATGGATTGGAGGAAGGGAAGAGCCGCTTTGAAGACCTGTTGCATGAGTGGTGCAGGCGAGAGAAGAGCCGCTATAAAGACAGCCACTTCAGGGAAGGATTGATTGATAGGAGTTGTTGACAGATGGGAAGCCTGAAAACTTGGACGACTGGGTGACAGTGATCCCAGTGCCACAGGGGAGGGCGGGGGGAGGAGGTGCCCACTGCGGGTTGGAAGAAGGTATGCTGCCACTCGATTGCAGTCTGCTGGTCAGTCAGGGCCGGTTGGACCTGGTGCCCGATGGTCAGCGGGCGATCGGAAATGTGGGCTTGGCACTTAGCTGAAGTCAAGATTTGTAGATTTGGCAGTGGCTCCTTAGATATTGTAGCTGAAGCAGGGAGAGAAAAGACAGTTGTTAAAAGGCCATGGAAGGCCATGGGTGATAGGAGCAGGAGTTTATGAAGAGTCTGATTCTTCGAGCATATCTAGTTCATGGGAAAAGGCAAAGGAAGCCGACTGAAAAGGCAGTGTCTGCTGAGATTAGTGTTGCTAAGACTATGAGGCTGTAGTCATGTGATCAGCTCCTAAATTATAGTGTCCAGTAGAATGAATAGCTAAAATTCACCATCAGACCACCTGCATTTCTATGGGCTGGGCCTGCATTTCACTTGCCACGGTCTGCATTGGGTTAATGTTACCTAAAAGTACAGCATTGCTAATGCCCTTAAATGATCTCTTTGTCTGGTAGAAGCTAAAAAGGTAATAATTTAGTAATCTGATGCTGACAGTGTAGTAAATGGCATCTCACAGGGTAAGAGGAGATTTATAGAGAAATTAACTCTAAACCTAGGATTCTTAGTCTTATTTTGGGTATTTGAGCACTGTGCTGCTTTGATTTTTGGGTTTTTTTTTTTTAAGATTTTATTCATTATTTTTAGAGAGAAGGGGAGGGAGGAAGGGAGGAAGAGAGAAGCATCCTTGTATGGTTGCCTATCACCTGCCTCCAGCTACGGACCTGGCTGGAGACCTGGCTTGCAACCTGGGTATGTGCCCTGGCTGGGAATCGAACCAGTGACCTTTAGGTTTGCAGGCTGGCACTTTATCTGCTGAGCCACCAGCCAGGGCTGAGTGCTGTCCTTCTTAAAGTGACAACAGGGTTCTTTTCCACCTTGCATAATGAAACAAGTTTGAAAAGTCACCTTTTAATATAAGTTCTATTTCATGCAGGCTGGTGTGGCTTAGTAGAGTGAGCATGGGCCTGCGAAACACAGGGTCACCAGTTTGATTCCCAGTCAGAGCACGTGCCTGGGTTGCTGTCCAGATCCCCAGTTGGGGGCATGTGAGAGGCAACCACACATTGATGTTTCTTTCCCTCTTTCTCCCTCCCCTCCCCTCTAAAAATTAATAAATACATTCTTTAAAAAAAAATACCTGTTCTATTTCTTTGATCACCTTGGATACAACTTTCTATTCGGTGATAACATATCCCAGTAGGTAATAAATGAGGTCATTTTTCACCTCTCAGCATTTAATAGTGGGGGAGATTTTAATGAAGGAAGCAAGACTCTAAGAAGAGCCTCTCTTTTTTTCTTTATGTATTTTACTTATTTTTAGAGAAAGGGGAAGGGACGGAGAAAGAGGAGAGAAACATTAATTGGTTGCTTCTTGCCTATGTGCCGACTGGGGACCAAACCCACAACCCAGACATGTGCCCTGACCAGAGACCAAACCAGCGGCCTTTCGGTCCACAGGCCAGCACTCAGTTCATCGAACCATAATTTCATTTGATTTTGAATGATCTTGTGATATAGAAGGTTGATATGTTATTATTTCACCTGGTAGATAGAAAAGACTAACATTCAGAGTGTTGGAATGAGTTACTTAAGGGACGGACATAAGGGTCAAACTTGGGATTTAAACTTTGATTTTTAAAAGTCTCCAAATAGTGTTCTTTTTTTCCTAACACTTTAAAAAAATTTTTTAACATTGAGCCACTCAGGCCTCTTCATACCAACTAGGGATCTACTGTTAAAAGATCTACTGTTAAAAGGTCAATAATATATCAACCTTAAGTAACATCGGCAGTGCAAACTGTTTTAATTATATTGGCATTGGCTCCATACTTTCGGGACAGGCCTCGTATATTATTTAAATGCTTGATCTTGAAAACTAAAATTGTCACTTTCTTGGACCAATTTGGGAGTAGACAGTATCAGGTGGCTGGTAGTAGCTTAAAAGATGCTTGATTTTGCTGTTTGGCAGCAAAGAAGCAACCCACGAGGTCCATGTAATGTCAGCTAGGGAGTTCCTTAAGGAACCAGGAACAGAGAGCTAGGCAGTGAGAAGCCGGGAGCCTACCCACGTGGGCTTTTCAGTTTCCAGCTGTTTACTGTCGGTGACTTACCTCTTGGTCCTTAGTTACCAAGGAGGGGACTGTGCTAGAGGAGAGGGGCTTGGAGTTGACTCTTAGAAGGGGTGCTCTTTTGGCCACCACCTGCTCTCAGGTGACAGGGCCTGAGGCTTTCACAGAATGGAAAAGGGGGTGTTCATTTTTCACTGTTACTGTTTTCCCCCCTGCAGTGGGCGACCTTGAGAATGGAGAGAGGAGCCAAAGAGAAGAACCACCAACTCTACAAGCCCTATACCAATGGTAAGACTTGGTCTTGATCCGCATCCTGAAAGGTTCATTTGAAATGTGTTTCTGTATACTTGTAAGTCATGCAGACTCTTCACCATATAAAAGGTGCACTATGTACTCTGAGTTTGTTCAACGCGTTTTCTTCCAGGTTGACAGGGTGTTCTCTTTTGCAGGAATTATTGCAAAAGATCCCACTTCGCTAGAAGAAGAGATCAAAGAAATTCGTCGAAGTGGTAGCAGTAAGGCTCTGGATAATACTCCAGAGTTTGAGCTCTCTGACATCTTCTACTTTTGCCGGAAAGGAATGGAAACCATTATGGATGATGAGGTGACAAAGAGATTCTCAGCAGAGGAGTTGGAGTCCTGGAACCTGCTGAGCAGAACCAATTACAACTTCCAGTACATCAGCCTCCGGCTCACCGTCCTGTGGGGCTTGGGAGTGCTGATCCGGTATTGCTTCCTCCTGCCTCTCAGGTGAGGCAGGGCCCGGAGGGCAAAGGGCTTGAGCTGCTGCTGCCCAAACCCCTTGCATAATCTGCTTGCCTTCCTGCTTTGTTTTCCCACTTTAGGAGGGACAGTGTGATCCTTTCATCGGCCAGTCCCTGTCACCCTTGGCAGTGTACACTAGTGATTATCCTTTACAGGCCCTGCATTCTCCAACTATCAGACAGAAATAGGTTTCTGAAGACGAATGGCTTGCCTAGATGGACTAAACACAGGACGGGGTCCTGTTGCAGTTTCTGGCCTCTCCTGGCGGGGCTCACTCACCCTACTCTAGTACAGAGGCAGCATTGATCTCTCGGTCCTGCTACCCCGTCCTCGCTCTCAGTGCACCTTGCCAGGTGCTGCTACCTTCAGGCTCTACTTCCGTTGCTTCACAGAGGAGCTGTGCTCTGCCAGGGTTTGAAGCCAAGGGGCAGGGTTGGACAGCAGGACAGCAGGTGCCCGAGGGCAGAACAGCCAACCAGTGTTAGGATTTCCCATCCTGGCTGCCTGGGGAGGTCGTGTCAGCTGAGAGCCACATCCACAGTGGTGGTTAGTTTGGAACCAGTGATCTCCAGTTCTGATAGGCCTGCTTGCATTCTGGCTGGAACTCTTTAAGGCCTCGGTGATCAGGTCCTCAGGGTGGTTTCATGTTACCCACTTTTATTTTCACAGTCCATTCTATATGCAGTGTAAGGATTTGTATGCCGTGTTCTAATGTGTCTTCTTATTACAGGATAGCTCTCGCTTTCACAGGGATCAGCCTTCTGGTGGTGGGCACAACCATGGTGGGACACTTGCCAAACGGGAGGTGAGTCGAGTGGCAGTTTGTATCTGAAGGGCTTCGCCCAGTGGCTCTGACAGTTGAAGGCCAGGCTGCTTTTCTGGTGCAGCCAAAACACAGAACCTTAGGCGGATAAAACGACTCACTGATAACGGTGGCATCACTGCTCACGTCTTTTGTTTTTTTACCCATCTTGATCTGTGACTGTTCTTTTTGACCTCCAACCCTCACACTTTTCCCATTTTAAAGGCAAAAGGGAGGAACCACAAGACTATATAGAGTCCAGGGCTAGCAGATTTAACAGCATGTTGTTTAGTTTTGAGCATTCTGCTATGTTGATAAATTGGTAAGAGGATAAGGAATGTAGGCAGGGCTTCTCTGTTTTGTTCTTTGGAGGAGAAATTTGCTCCTTCTGGGAAATCCTAGAGTAGGCCAACATCTGTCTTGCCTGGGCCGGTTAGGAGGCTGGACTCTGGCCTCTGAGTGGAGACTAGAAGGGAAAGAAATCAAGGAGACCCCCCTGTGCAGGAAATTCTAGAACTATGCATTCTAAACCCATTTACTTCTGTGAGTTTAAGCAAGTGTCATTATTGCTTTGTTTCCTCATGTGGGCATACAGATGCTAATAATTACAGGGCTTTACAATACACATTAATATTTATTTATTTTTTAAAGATTTTATTATTTTCAGAGAGAGGGGTAGTGAGAAGGGCAGAGAGGGAGAGAAACATAATGTATGGTTGCCTTTCACCTGCCTCCAGCTACAGACCTGGCTGGAGACCTGGCTTGAAACCTGGTTATGTGCCCTGGCTGGGAATCGAACCAGTGACCCTCAGGTTTGCAGGCCGGTGCCTTATCCACTGTGCCACCAGCCAGGGCTACACTAATATTTATGAACATACTTCACAGTCATAAAGGACTGTAGGCTGTGATTGTTAAACTGTTGGAGTCAGCAACTTTTCTTTCTACATGTAAAATAAAACCAAAAATCTTTGTCCTTTTGTTGCAGGTTTAAGGAGTTCATGAGTAAACATGTTCACTTAATGTGCTACCGCATCTGCGTGCGAGCCCTTACGGCCATCATCACCTACCACGGCAGGTGAGGGGTTTGGTGCGGTGCAGAGGGAAGGGTGCTGGCAGAACACCACCCGCCTACGACCAGCCAGCCTGGCTCTTCTGAGTTTTCAGTTAGAGTTGAAGCTGAGGTGAGGGGTGAGTGAAAAGAATTGTCCCCCACACATTTTTGTTGCTTTGCATACATTTAACAGGAAAAACAGGCCTAGAAACGGTGGCATCTGTGTGGCCAATCATACCTCTCCTATTGACGTCATCATCTTGGCCAGCGATGGCTACTACGCCATGGTAAGACTCCTTTCTCTGGAGGCCGGTCAGGGTGGGGGCTGTCGGACCCTTCTCCCAGCGCCTTCCTGAGGGTACAATGGGTAGACATGTTCTTCTGTAGGGGCCCCAGCCGGATTTTTACCTTTGTTTCTGTTGCTTTGAGAACTATGTAAGATGTTAGTAGCGTATTCTGAGCAGAGTAACTGAAAGTGTGATTGGAGATTAGATTGGATATTTAGGCAACACGGAAAGGGGTGAAGATGAGGAGGGAGGATTTGAAAGGACTGGGTTCAAGGATATTGGAGAGTCTTCCTGGGGTAGGGGTTGGGGGAGTTTTTTACACAAGGTATTATTCAGCTTCAGTATTTTGTTGTAGGGTTTTCAGCTATGTTTTTTTTTTTTTAAATATGGAACGCTTCACGAATTTGCGTGTCATCCTTGCGCAGGGGCCATGCTAATCTTCTCTGTATCGTTCCAATTTTAGTATATGTGCTGCCGAAGCGAGCACTCAGCTATGTTTTTAATTATACATCTGTGGTATCGCCAATTAAAAAGATAAATTTTAGAGTCAAGTTTTCTTAATAGAAGCTTGTAGTTAGCAATAGTGTGAGAGGTTGGGGTACTTATCCTGTGGGATCAGGGCTTTTCTCCGCAGAGTGGGGGATTTGTGTGAGGATGGCTTCACTACCAGTTATTCCTCTGTCTGAAATAGGTGGGCCAAGCACACGGGGGACTCATGGGTGTGATTCAGAGAGCCATGGTGAAGGCCTGCCCTCACATCTGGTTCGAGCGTTCTGAAGTGAAAGATCGCCACCTTGTGGCTAAAAGGTAAATCAACAAAATGCTTTTGTTTTATCTGAACAGTTTACAGAGCAAGTGTGCATTTTAGAGGGACAGGTAACCCCCGTATAATACGGTTTTTGAGTTCCTTACAAAATGCTGTTATGCGAATCCATGTTATATGAAACAAAGAATTGTACAAAAAGGCGGGTTAGGTTCCAAAAATTAAGAAAACATACTGTTATATTTTTATAAATAAGAGAAATATATTAAAGCAATTCTGACCAAAAGTATAACACATTAATATGTATTAAATAATGTTTTCTTGCTCATCACTACTAAGCATTAACTGAGGTTGTTTTCTTTTTGACACGATATCTTCATCCTCTGAACTTTCTTCAGCATTATTGTGACTTCTGTACTTTTTTGCAAAAATTCTGTTATTTTAGATTGCTTGCTTTTAGCTGAGAGATCTTTATAAATTTTATAAATTTCAAATGAGATATCTCTTGCTCTTAAAAGCTTTTATTACATTCCATGTTATTCAGGGACTTCCCTAATTTTGAATGAAATATGTTTTGCTGTTAAAAGCTCTTATTACACTGTGTTGTTTGGGGATTTCTCTAATTCTCAAACCATGTTAGAATAAAACCGTGTTCTATGATGCCATGTTATACAAGGGTTTCCCCCAATTCTCAAACTGTGATAGAACGAAACCGTGTTACAGAAGGTCCTTGTTATATGGGGGTTACCTGTAGGTATCCTTCCGTGGTGGGATTACAGTGTCTTCTACACTGAGCCTATACTGCCTTCATAATAAAAATATTTTTTTCTAAAACATGGAACATGAAAAACATAGAAGCATTATCATTACTTAACAAGTTAGTAGTGTTCCTAAGCCATTCATATTTCTTGTACCCATTGTAGCAAACAATACAGGTACTTTTTTTAAAAAGATTTGATTTATTTTATCTTTAGAGAGAGGAAAAAGGAGGGAGAAAAGCATCAGTGTGTGTTTGCCTCTTTCATGCCCTGAGTTGGGGGTCTGGTCCACAACCTAGGTCTGTGCCGACTGGGAGTCGAACCAGCAACCCCTTTTGGTTCGCAGGCTGGCACTCAACCTACTGAGCCACACCAGCCAAGGCAAACGTAGGCACTTTTAATGCTATTTGGAGTCTCACAATGAAGTCATATCACAAATAAAAACAAACTTAAGGCAGTGTAACAAAGTGCTGCTCTACTTTCAAGCTTGAAAAAAAAAGGATAAATCCTCCAAGTAATGGCACAGCCTTTGCAGTATAATTGGGAGCAATCCAGATGCAAGTGAGGCCATCTTCCACAGGGACAGATGCACCTGCCATTAAAGTCCCTTTGCTGTATCTCCCCAGGGACAGTGTGTAAAGCCGGGTGGGCTGCAGGTCCAGCCAGCAAGGCTGCTAGGAAGTTGGGGAGCAGGCGTTTATTCAGGGAGCTCTCTCCAAGGCCCTGAGTTAGGCGTGCCCTGTGGGTGTTTCCAAGTCTGAGCAGTGTCCTCTGTACACAGACATGATTACTTGAGTAACTGCATGAATTAAATAGTAGTCGTCTGATTTTCCCTGTCCTTTAAGTTTTATCATTGTAAGATTTAGGTTTTGGGATTATAAAAGACAGGGTCATATATGTTCACTTGATTCTATACAACATCTAGTGTCATGCCTGTGGTAGGTTATTTATAAATACATTTCGGTGCTAAGGGGACGTAAGGTTGTCTGACCAGTTGTTGTATTTTTCTCTCTTAAAGACTGACTGAGCATGTTCAGGATAAAAGCAAGCTGCCCATCCTCATCTTCCCAGAGGGTAAGAAAGCGTTGATCCCCACAGAGCTTTCATGGGGGAGGCCGTGCAAGGTGGGGACACCGGTGTGGCCTCAGAACCAAGCTCCTCAGCCTTTGTTGGGGTTTCTGTTTTTGCTGGATAATGTTAGGTTCTTTTAGGTTGGTCGTGGGACTAAAAGCTAACAGATTTGGAGTTTGGACTGAGTGCCCACTGTGAACTTCCCCAACACATGAATCCCTTCCATGATGTTATCAGGGTCTTTCTCCTCTTGTAGGGTTCTCACCAAAGCCTGCTAAGTTTGCTGAGTGTCTGTGGCCTTTTATCTAGGCTGGTGTGTGTTCATCAGGAATGTGGTCCTGTAATTAGAGAACAGGAAGCAGAAGAATATTTTGCTCATCTAAGGTGTTCATTCATAAGTTAGGGAGATGACAGATTTATCCCGTTTTGAAGACTAACAAGAAATGTTATTATTATATTTAGCCCTTAAACTCCTAACCTGTGGAGTAAAGGATCAAAAGAAATAGCATTTATTCTCTCCTGCATTTTAGGAACCTGCATCAATAATACATCGGTGATGATGTTCAAAAAGGGAAGTTTTGAAATTGGAGCCACGGTTTACCCTGTAGCTATCAAGGTACAAGACTCCGAGGGTACATTGGTAATGGCGGCCGCTGCCACACACCGGATGCAGCAAGAGAAGATGGGGACAGAGCCGGTGTCGCCTTCGGGTTGATTCTCCAGCAGAGCAGCCTGGGGCTCGGCCGCTGAGGGTCGAGTGTCGAGGAGAATGTAACATTGTTCATGACCTGAGAAAGAACTGGGGGTTTGGAACATGGAACAGCCAGATTTGAACCGCACACCATCTCACCCCCACCAGAGTCAGGAAGTGGACACCACACTTGAGCTTTGCATGTGCGCGCACACACACACACGCGCACACACACTTCCTCTGTCTTCATAAACCTAGCTGGAATGTAAAGGTTCCACCTGGAGAGGTGGCTTATGCAGGGAGTGGGTGTATGGCCGCCCAGCTGGCCTGCGTATTTGGTGGCTGGATGCAGGTGCGTCCTTGGTACCGAAGGAAGAAGCAGTTGCATTGATGCGAGCTGTGGTCTCTGTGCCCCCTAGGCAAGTGCAGTGGATGCCACGAGCTTGTCCAGTGTACTCTCCTACCTTTTAGGTCGATGGATTTGGTTAACCAGTCAGTTCCCCTTTTTCTCCTTCCTCCATCTGCCCCTTAACATTCATCTGTTTTTATAAATACCTAGCATTATTTCTGAAAGTTTGCTGTTACATTACTCTAAAAAGTGCAGGCCATTGTCAGTATGTCTGAAGTATTTAGGTTGAAATTAGGGTGAAATGGAGTAAATTTGAGCAGGGCTTCGATTTTAGTCTGCATGCCTTTGTAAGGGTCTCTGTGTTGTCTGCAGCGCATTCTGTGGAACTATTTCTTTCTTTCATCTTTGCAGCATAGCCGGTGCACTGGGGGCCCAGGGAGGGGAGCTCCGCTTGGTCAGGCAAAGGCTTACCAGCCCCCTCTGTCTGCCAGGTGGGGAGAGCACCAGGGCAGGATGGCCAATGAGAGTGGCTGCAGGTATCGGTCCATGGGTCTCGAGACATTTGTGGGGATTAGGTGATGCCCAGGACCAGTGGGAACGAAAACAGTCTGTGAACAGTGTCGCTATGGGTGTAGGAACGGAGTGGCATTTGCACCACATCCTTGCCGTCCTGCATTTTAATGTCCTGAGAGTCCAGTGCTTCCCCCATAGATGTTTATTTAAAACAAACTACTGGAAGGCCCTGGGTGGTGGCTCAGTGGATAGGTGCCAGCCTGTGAACCCAAAGGTCACTGGTTTAATTCCCAGCCAGGGCACATAACCAGGTCTCCAGCCAGGTCCGTAGCTGGAGGCAGGTAAAAGGCCACCATACATCAATGATTCTCTCCCTTTTTTCCTTCCTGCCCTTCTCTCTAAAAATAATGAATAAAATCTTTAAAAAACAAACAGACAAAAAATAAAAACAAACTACTGGATAGAGGCCCTCATTGCTCACTCCACAGCATGGGCGCCTGGCTCTTAGCTCCATCAGCATCACCTGGATGGGTGGCGAACATTCAGGAGGCCGTGTTGCTGCTGCTGCAGCTGCTGCTGGGAGCCACGCTGTGCGAGCCCTGCTCTGGAGCTGTGGTCTTAACACCGGTGCGGGGACCCAGGCGCTTGGGCAGTTTTGACTCCTCTCTGAAGGAAAACACCCCTAAATTTTACTTACAATTTTATTCCATTCACAAATCGAAGCCCACATCAGATTAAGAACTTGGGCTCCACAGATGCTTTTCTAGTTTTTATGAAGTTTTTGGTAACCAAACTTGGATAACCTTAGCCATTTCGTGACTAGTACTATCTTTCCACCTCAATAGTCATCATATGATTGTCAGCAATTTATTGCTGTTTTGAGCTTTTCGCCATGTTTTTCTCTGTGTAAGTAAGGGCTGCCCTGCATGGAGTATAGGATTAGTCCTAAACAATGGACTCTCACTGTCTTGACAAATACCACATTTTTAAATCTACATAGTGCGTTATAAAATAGAGCAACACTTTCTTTGAATCATACACATTAGCTTCTGTTTAAAAGCTTTTCTCCTTCCATATTTCCTTTTGGTATTATAATATAGAGTAATTAGCCTTCTATAGTTAGAACCAGATTTCTTAGTTTCTGTAATTAAATCTAAATGCCATTGTTTTAGCAGTCAGTTTCTCAGGTGGGCATAAATATCCACTTCCTAAACTGAGACATAAAATTCAGGCTTGAAAGGCCTAAAAGATCATACAGGTCATGCTTACCTGAGTGGGGTCCCCCCCACAGCCTCCTGCCTGGGTTCCTCTCAGCTCCTCCAGGCCAGGGCGTTGCCCATGCTGGGCCAGCTTGCTTTCAGGTTACAACCCTTGGAATTCTGTCTCCTTTTACTTCTTCACTCCCTGATCCTAGGTCTTTGCTTTATGATTATACAAAGTCAGTCCAATGACTTGTAATGACAGCCTTTCAAACACTGAGTAACAGTCCCGGGATACTTTGTCCAGGGCCTCTCCCACGGTGCTTACCCACCACTTCAATTGTTCTGTGAGGGTCACAGCTTCGGCTACATTTCCCACAAAATGCCATTGCCTCCATGAGAGAGCGGTTAGCAAAGGAAAGTGCCAGATGGTCTGCTTCCTGGCCGGAAGTGCAGCGCCGGCAGCGGAGCCGGTGCTGTGGCCCTGCGGCCACGGGGTAACAAGCACTGCACTTACTCAGAGCAGAGCCTGCCGCTCAGGGGTCACCAGCGTTGTTACAAGCCTCGTTACAGAGGCGTATCGCACGCGTTCTGATGGCTGTCACCCTGATCTGAGGTGCTAGAAGTGATATGCAAAGGTTGGTAGCTATGTGGGAAAATGTCTGCCTGGGGGAGGTACACGTATTTATGAGTGAATAGCACGAAGAGGGGAGGTTCGTGAGATGAGGCCGTTGTGGTGACATGTGGAGGGAAGGAATGGGGAACGGGCATACGGGAGTATATTAGCCTGTGCTCTCTTTTTGGATGTGCTTGGAAACTTAAAATACGTGTACCGTGAGTGAGCAGGATGTGGAACTCATCAGAGCCGGAGGGTACTTGGTGAGGGAGGCTGGCCTCCCCGCGGATCCGCAGCAGTTGGGTCAGTCGGGGAGGTCAGCGTTTCAAGAGGTCCCAATTGCTTGGGTATAGCGTTACTTCCACAGTGTTTTCGGAGGGGGCTGGAAGCATCTTTCCGTGACTGACGCTGCCCCGGGGGCCACGGTCATGGTTAGAACTGCTGACTTCTTACCATCAGCTTTCCACTGTTTTGCAGTACGACCCTCAATTCGGTGATGCCTTCTTTAACAGCAGCAAATATGGGATGGTGACATACCTGCTGAGGATGATGACGAGCTGGGCCATTGTCTGCAGCGTTTGGTACCTGCCTCCCATGACCAGAGAGGTAGGTGTCCCAGCATGCAGAGGTCCTCACTGAGCTCCACTTGACCACGAACCTGGGGTAAGTGGTCTCGCCCACTTTCTTACAGACAGATGAGGATGCCGTCCAGTTTGCAAATCGGGTGAAGTCTGCCATTGCCAGACAGGGAGGACTCGTGGACCTGCTGTGGTGAGTCTAGGCAAACGTGAATTTGGGAAGGAAAGGCTAAATTGTTGACCCTGGTCACAAAGCTTCCCCCTCGCCCTGATGTAGAGAACGCAGCTCACCAGCCCTGGCAAGGGAGCAGTTTGACTGCTTCCTCCTAGTTCCAACTCAGAAGTGCCGCTGTTAACTTGATCTCGGGCGACTTGGAGCCCAGGATGCGTGAACCAAGCGTCCCAGGGGTTCGTACCAGTCTGCCAGGGCATCCCAGCAGCGCTTTGGGTCGGGGGCCTGGTGCCGGTCTGGAAACCTCACGGAAGCACTGGGCTCTCGGATCTCAGGTAGTTGGCAGAGTGGCATCATCCTTAGAAAGGCTCAACTTTTTCTTTTTGCATTTAGAGCAGGAATTGGCCAACTCTCTGTAGCATTAATAAATATTCTAGATGTTGTGGACCATGTGGCATCTGTTGCAGCTGCTCACCTCTGCCATTACAGCATGAATGCAAATATAGAGGCAACATAGAAACAAATGAGTGTGTCTTCATTTGCAGAAACAGCTGTCAGGACGGATTTGGCGGGTGGCCATGGTCTGTGGGCCCCTCTGCGAGAGTGAGACAGTTACACTCCTTATGAAGATGGGGCTGGGGGTGAACGCTGCCTCAGGGAAGCGATTCTGGCGTCTTAGCATTCCTTAGGCCAGGGGTGTCAAACTCATTTTCCCCAGGGCCACATCAGCCTCTCGGTTGCCTTTAGAGGACCGAATGTCATTTTAGGACTGAGTAAACGTAACTTCTTCTTAACAGTTACGTGAGCTGGGTAGGAACACGGTGCCAGGCCGGATAAAACAAGGTGGAGGGCCAGATTCGGTGCATGGGCCTGTGTTTGCCACTGTTGCCTTAGGAAGAAGCACAAGGTTCAGCCCTGGAGGACATGAGACCGAGTGGGCTCTGTGGGAAAGGTGTGGAAATCCAAAATGTAAACTGACCTGCGGCTTCTTAGGTGCTCGCATGGCCTTCGGTCCCAGAGGCACTGTGCTACTGGTGTTCTTTGTAATGTGAGGGTCCATGAAGTCTGGACCTTTTTTACATGACAGTCTGAGACTCAGAGATTAGAAACTGCTTTTCGAAGTCACAGAATAAACACTGGGGCCAGATTTTGAACTCAGGTCCAACAGGCTTGTGGAACTGGGATATTTACTACTCCAGGTTCCTGCTCCCTGAGGCCTCATGAAGATGAGGTGGCTACTTTTGAAAGGGCGCCTTTGCTGTGATCTTGGAAGGGTGGAGCAGGTGTCAGGGCTTTCACTGTAAGGTCTGCCCAGTGACGAGACTTCTTCAGGTGCTTCCCCAACACCACCACCTCCAGAACTCCAGGAAGGGTGGCGGGTGCCAAAGATGGAAAGAGGGTGTGGATTTTCATTAGTCATTAAAGATGATGATAATTCTGGGATGTAGGCCAGGAGTTGGGGTGATAGCAAATCCAAGTGTAGAGGATTTGTTTGGGGAGATCAGGGGAGGTGCTAACCCCTCCTCCCCCAAACCCTGCACACAGAAGTAGGAACATGTATTGCCCCTCGTGTTTACTCTTGGCATGAATTTGGAAAATCCTTGTGTCTGAATTTTACAGATTGTTTTTTCACAGATCCATTTTACAGATTTATTGTAAGTCTCAGTATTTCTTAAAGCTTGGTTCATTTTCCATAATGCCACACCCCTTTATCTTTTGTAAGGTGAGGACAAATGTTGGAGTAGAAAAAATTTTAAACTCCCTGGTAGGTCTAAGCAGTTACAGAGGGCCTTGAACACGAGCTGTGAATTCTGACCCAGGGCAGGCGCGAGGGTTTTGAGGAGGGAAGGGTGGCTTCTGGGAGTCCAGGGCTGGTTCCGAGCTCACCCCAGCGGGAGAGCGGTGGAGGAGCCCTTGCTCCTGGCAGGTTTTCCCTGGGTTTGAGCTTCAGGGAGTGTCTGGCTGTGACATGAGGGTGGGCGGGAAGCGTTCTTGGCTGTTACCTGCAGCTCTTTCTCCCAGGGATGGTGGCCTGAAGAGGGAGAAGGTGAAGGATGCGTTCAAGGAGGAGCAGCAGAAGCTGTACAGCAAGATGATCGTTGGCAACCACGAAGACAGGAGCCGGTCCTGAGCCTGCCCGGCACACCGCCGGAGCCACCGTGCCTGACACGGGGCCAGCGGGAGCCCTTGCTGCCGCCCCGCTGCTATTCTTCCCAGGCTCCGGCCTCCGGGCTGCCCTGGAGCCGGGACACCAGTTTCTCCAGAGCCACCTGCCCCCTGGGCTGGTTGCCTGAAGTGAGCGCTGTGGCGTGTCGCTGCCCAGGATGAGACTTCGTTTCACTGATAAGTCCATTGGAGGGATGCCATTAAAGTCAACTCTGCCTGTGCACAGGCAGGGCCGAGTGGTTGGGAAGACTCGGTCATGGTCCCACTCTCCGGCCAGTAGGACGTTAGTCTGTGACAGGGGCCCACGGGCCAGGGACTGGGCAGGGGAGGCCCCGTGCGCGGAGAGGTGCTGCAAGGCAGTGTGGCCTGCCAGCCCGAGCGTCACCTCCGCGGGAGCCCTGCAGGCCTGACAGAAAGCAAACCTGTCTGCAGGGTCTTCAGCAACAAGAAGTTCCAAACTCTTGCGCAGTCAAGGGGAGGGACCAGGCAAGATGGACCAGTGACTAGTGTGTGGTGGGAACCCAGTCATTTCACGTTCCAACTCCAGTGTTCACCTCAGACTCCCATGGGACTTGCTCTTGGTCAGCATGTGCCTCAGTTTCCCCATCTGTAACCTGGATCAGGAGGGGGAGGGTGGTGATACCTACCTCACAGGGCTGTTGTGGGGATTGAAGTGCTGCTCCTGATGAAGAACATGGAGCTCAGGGTTCGAAGTACAGGCCCCTGGGTTGTGGCAGGACAAGGTCTGAGCTCTGAGCTGCTGCTCAGGGCTTCGGAGGTGTTTTGTGAGTAAATAAATTGTCTTTGACGGTGAATGAATAGAGGGGTTTTCCCTTCACTCTTTCTCCCCTAGATGTAGCCCTGAGCAGTGTGTTTCTTACCAGTTATGGAACAGAACCCTGGGGCTGGAGGGTGTCTGCTAGACTTCTGTTAGGAGGAATAGTGTTGTTCAAAAGGTAAAGAATGCATATTAAATGTTCGCTTGCCTGGTTAGTTCAGACTCCCCAGCACAGGCGGGGAAGGGGATTTCTCGGTTGGTGCCGAGGCGGTGGAGGCGTGTGTTGACGGGGAGTGCACGCACGACTGGGTGAAAGGACAGGAATCCACGAGGAAGCACGGGCGAGCGGGAGCTGAGGCCCTGGAACGGTCAGCGAGGGGGCAGTGGTGGGGGGTATTTGGTGCACCAGGGGCCTCACAGCCGGAGGGAAACCCCGGATCTCAGAGGCCTCCTGCGCCCACCTACAGTCGCTGACAGTGGGTCTAAAGCCAAGCCCACCTCGCCACTTCATACTGCTGTTGTCTACCCGTTTCAAGTCCCTCCGAAGAGGGTTGCCTCTCCTCTGCCATTTACCCGTCCCTCCTGCCCCACCCCTGCCGTCCGCCCACGTGGCGTAGGCAGCACACCGCGCAGGGTTCTGCACCGCCAGCGGGAAGTGTCGCCTCTCCAAGGCCACCCTCCAGGCTGTGATTTGGGAATGTGGGAACGAAGCCAGCTCCCAGGGCTCCGTGTGGGCAGCACTTTGCCCTGCCTGACACCAGTGAACCTCTCGCCCTAACGGCCTTCACGCTGCTCGGCCTCCCCGGCCAGCTGCCTTTTGCTCTGACCTGCTAAGCGGTGAAGCATTTTCCTCTCCAATAAAAACACGACGCAACTCTCAGAACAGCCTCTATGAACTGCTTTCCAAAGTATCCAAGAGTAAACAGGGATTATCAGCCTTTATAAGATGTAATATTTACAGTTTTAAAGCTGGGATGACCTTTAAAAATTGGTTGTGAAGACCAAGGTCCCTTTTTAAACTCCCTTTAAAATAAAGCCGCCTACTGATTAGTACCTTTATTTCATCATTTTCATAGGTGTTTAATGTTTTTGTTACATTCTTTTCAACAAACTTTTCTGCTGATAGCACTACAACAACCTGGTTTATTTTAAGATTTTATTTATTTTTTGGAGACGGAAAGGGAGAAAGTGAGGGAGAGAAATATCCATGTGCAAGAGAAGCAGCGATTCATTGCCTTTTGCACACCCCCAACTCGGGACCTGGCCCTCAACCCAGGCATGTGCTCTGGCTGGGAATCAAACCAGTGACCCTTTGGTTTGCAGGCTGGCACGCAATCCACTGAGCCACACCAGCCAGGGCACAACAACTTGGTGTACGATCATTGCTATGTAAAAATACTTAACTGGGTCTAAGCAATGATTGTTTTCCTTTTTTATTAAATGAGGAGAAGGGATGTGAATTACAGCCTACCCCCACCTCTAAAATTTTAATTTGGTACTTGTTACAAGCATGTAGATGCATCACAGTGCTCCATTGTTTTTATTGGGACCCAGTAAGCCCCAAGTTCTCCTTAAGTCAGGTTATTTGCTTTGGGATAACTGAGTTGGTTTTCTGTGATAAAGCTTCATGGCACTTAGGGGTAACAACAAAGAAGCATGTGA
The DNA here is from genome assembly GCA_004026585.1 of Noctilio leporinus. Lineage (NCBI taxonomy): Eukaryota > Metazoa > Chordata > Mammalia > Chiroptera > Noctilionidae > Noctilio > Noctilio leporinus. The sequence continues at coordinate 120,776 of PVIW01004362.1, forward strand.
AATACAAAATTCGCTCATTCTCGTGATCCCAGCAGTGACAAGGGTACTCTGAGAGTAAAGCCAAATGGCATTGATTAGTGGCATAGCACTGGCCAGCTTCCAATGTCACTTCCAAACCTGCTACATCACCTTTGCTCTTTTGACTTAATTTCTCTGTAACTATTTCTTCATCCAGAAGGAAGCCCTTTTCATCTCTGCAATTTCTGTAAGTTTTAAACCCATAGTTCAAACTTTGGCTTTCAGCTCTCAAGTCATCTGGGTTTGGAAATTAAAGAAGTTGGCGTAAAATGGTTTGCTTCCTTCAAAACAATGGGGCTAGTGAAACTCGGTTCCACTAAAGGATGTCCCAAGTGGGAAGCAGAGTCCCTGGTGTTTTAGGGGATGGTGGGCATGGATGGGTTTGATTGTGGATCTTGGACAGACTTTGCGCTCAAATGAGATATTTTTTTTCCTAGCCAGTGAGAGAAGGCACTTTCCGCAAAGGCTAGTAAAATTCCCCAGCCAGCAGATGCTGCTCCTTAAGGCTGTCGGCCAGGCCAGCACCCAGCTGAGCTTGATGGAGCAGTCTGAGATGACATCCAGTGACAGTAGAACCGACTTTAGAACTTGGTCCTTTCCCTGTGTCAGAGCCCGTTCCCTGTTGCTGCCCTTCAGAGGTGAAAAGACAGCACGCTGAGAGGTGGTGGGGAGTGCTCCCCAGGGCCCTGAGGGTCCTGAGTGCCCAACGCAGCAGCCAGTCCTTGGGCACCATCCTGAGTCAGCCCTTCACAGTGTCACCCAGCCAGTGGCGGGCTCTGTTGCCCCGCGAAGTCCTCCGAGACAACATGCATTGACCAAAAACTCAACAGTCTGAGGAATCGTGCTTCCCATGGTCCCCAATGCCTGAGACACCCCCGCGTCGTAGGTCCCCACCAGCCTGCTACGTGACCAGAATGACCAGACTCAGTTTCCCCTGTCGCACTCGCCCGGTGTGGCCTGGGACATCGGGGCTGAAAGGGCGGCTGCGTGCGCACTGACTTGGGCAGGTTAGGAGACGACCATCCAGCCATCTGTCTTCCATTGCACTAGCAGCCCCCCTTCCCCCCAGTCAATATGTCTCTCCAATGGGAAAGTTAATAAATTTTGCTCTAGATTAAAAGTATTGATCATTTCATTTGTAAACGATAAATAAAAAAGGGGAACTTTTCATTGCACCAGGGGTAGCGTCTGGTGTACTTTGCTGGTGAAATTGCGCTCACGGTCGTGGGGTGGGCTGCTCATATGCATTCTGGCTGGCCAGCGGCATTGATTTCCTATTAGTCTCCCAGCACCACCCAGTAACACATCATTTCAGTACCGGCTATTAATGGTCTTTTGATAAATAATCACTTGTAAGTCAATAAATTTTTATTAAACAGTGTGGCTCTTTGATTTATTAAAATCCGACCGTGTTTGTCTGGGAGAAAAGGGATGCTGAATTGAAGCGGAGGTTTTCATACATCTTCCTGACGCGGAGCAGTCACCGCACACTCCAGAGAAAAACAATTGCATTTTAACAGAAACAAAACAGCCGAGTGTGGAACTTGGACCCGGGGAAACTTTATCTCCGTCAGTCTGAGGCTTACTCTAGAGGGAGCCGTGTCAAGAACTTTGGGTTTGCTTCCGAGAGTGGGAAGGTTCCGGGACTGGCATCCTTCCCCACCCCCACTCCCCTATCAGGTGCCTTCTGGGCAGCACAGACCCTACCTGGGAAGCAGATGCGGCCACCGGCCAGCTGTCCCCTGGCTGAGAGGTGCACCCTGGCGATCCCCTTGGCAAATAGGCATTGGAGACTAGTGGGACTGCAAGGACCTTTGAGCTTGCTGACCAAATCACCAAAGTGACACCTTGTGGCAGGAAATGCCAAGAGATGGACTACGCATGGTCACATGGAAACCTGTCTGTATGGATTATTTAAGAAGTGGACCAATAGCCGGAGATGGAAAATCTTTTCTGGGAGACTGTCATTGGCATAAAATGGGCTGTAAACATTTTGACACCTTTTCGTGGAGACTAATGTGGCCCCACGCATGAATATAGAGTGGCCCGCGTGGTAACTACAGAAGCAGAACTCCCAGAGGGAAGTCTGAGAGGAGAAAACTCTGGCTATTAAAGTATTTACTAAATCTAACACTGGCTGGAACTCCTCCTTGGCCCTGCTGATGACTTCCTTTCGCAGTGTGACAGGAGGACTTTTGAAGGGGGGATTACTAGTAAATTCAGCTGAGAGGCTTTGATGTTGCCCAACATTTCCTGTTATTAAATGTTTCAATCACGTTTTAAAACGTCATGTTTTACGCCTGCTGCAAGGTTTCTGTGTTGCTGCTTGGAGTTCCTTTTCTGTCCTGGCCTTGGTGAAAGCAGCTGCATTAGGGGACCTGGAGGGGAACAGGAAGCTGGACAGCAGAAAAGAAACTGGGAGACTCCCCACCCAGCAGGTGAGGATTAACACGGGGGTTTTCCGGAGCTTGGTCCATTCTGCACCAGTGGGCAGGAGTTGGTTGAGGACCAGCTCTTTTTCCACGGAGTTCTGAGGCTTGTCCCACAGACTTGAACCCCACCCGCCACCCCAGGGTGGTGCAGTGCTGTGCCCAGGCAGGGAAGCCACAGGACAGCACAGCTTCCTAACACGAGTCACGTTAAGTAGATCTGCACTTTACCCATGCAAAATTCAAGTCTACTTTCAGGGACGAACAGGACACTTGTGAAATGTTTCACTTGGGGACTCTACCTCCTACCTCTGTTCTCCCTCACGTCGCTCCCCCTGCCCATGTTCCTTTTGCTTTGCTCGAACTTTGGCAGAGCGGTTCGAATCCTCTTAGAGTTACTTGCACTCTAGGGGTTTACTTCCGGTGATTTTGAGTCAAGTACATGAAGCTATGGGAAAGGGGCCAGGAAAGGGGAATGGGGTAGGCACAGAATCATCACGCGGGGCATTTGGGCCATCATCCAGCAGCTACCTGTGCCACCTGGAGGTATTGTCAGGCAGAGGGAAGGTGAAAGTTGAGCTGCTCTGTCTCCCTTGGGAGTAAGGGTGTAAGGGTGGAGTAAGGGTGGAGACCTGAAGCTTCCTGACCGGAGGACCCGGTGATTCTAGAGAACCATGACTATTGCTTTCTGTTGACCCCACAGCTCCCCAAATGCATTTTCATTGTATTCAAACAATGTACATATTGTACCCTGAGCTCTGAATGGCTGCAGAGGATGCCAGAAGGAGGTTACCTGATACTTTCACATCCGATCCCACCCAGGATTCCAGGCCACGATGCTCTTCGGGTCACCTTGCTCCCTCTCACCCTGTTTTCAGGGTCTGGGCAGACACTCCCTAGCCTGAGAGACGGCTCTCAGGAGCGGCCAGGGAGGTGCCCCGTGTCTCGGGGTCCCTGCCACTTCTGCAGTGGGCTCAGGGAAGGGCCGCTTGCACCCAGATTGATCCACCAGCTGTGATTTGTCATTTCTCCAAGGCAGGCGCTGTTTTCTCTTGCTTCAGGAGGCCCCTTCGACACCTGCTTTATTTTTCTTCCTGCGCTGACGTGACGGGAGACAGGTGTTAAACTACTTAATCACTTTAAAATTGTTTTAATTTTCTGTTTTTTATTGATCTCTCCAGCACCAATTAATCAGCTCACTGGACCAGGCAGTTAGTACATTAAAAATTGTCAGGGAGGCCGTGCATCTTGCAAAATGTCTAAAAAATATTCGGCTAGCAAATTTCGTTTTTCTCCGGCATGCAACAGTCCTCAGCCCTCAGGACTCCCACTTGGAAAGGGGCCCTGCACCTGGGGCTCGGGTCCAGGTGCGGGCAGGTCACAGGAGGGACCCTGGCCAGAGGGACTTCCTGTGGGGAGAAAAACGGAAGCAGGTGCCCTTCTTATCACTGATTTGCCACCTCTCCTTCTACCTTTGTTCTCTCTCTCGGCTTCCTGAACAATGTGAGGTCTCCTTTCTGCAAGAGTATTGGGAATTTTGGTTCTAGACCCTATGGGCCCGTGCAGCCCGATTTCCTCTCCCTGGACAATGGCACTTTCGGCCTCCCCTGAGGAGGCAGAGTCACCTCCCTGGGGCAAAGGCCCACTCAGCCTGTGTGCCAAAGCGACTCGTCCCTGCTGCCCGAGTGATGAGACTCAAGCCGGAACGTGGAAGGTTCTGGGCCACTCCGCCCCCTCAGTCACCCAGTCCAGTACTGCTTTCATCACGCCTCTTGAAAATTATTGATTAACTTCTTGGCTATACTTTCTGACTTAAATGCAACACAGACAGAATTACCAGAGGCTTCCATCTCATTTCTTGGGGGTAGAAATTTGTGTCCCACTTTTCTCTAAGTTTTACCTAATTTTTGATCACTTTCTAAAAGCAAGTCTCCTTTTTTGTTTGTTTGGTTTTTTCCATAACAAAGTAACTATCAAGCGGCCTGTCTGGTCTAAGTTTCTGTGCCTTCCCAGTGAGTACCAACCTCCTAAGCATCTCCCACCCACCTCGCCCTTCTTCCTTGGGCTCCCAGCTGCCCATGCGACTGAGGCGAACCTCGTTTATCCTCCTCCCCCTACACTTCACTGTTCACACGGTTTCCCTAGAGAGAAGTAGGGCCTGCCACCCCCGGCCACCAAAGGGGGCCCCGATGGTGAGGGGCAGGCGCGTCAGCTCCTGCTCTCAGACCAGACCCCCCTTTCCCCAGCCCGCAGCCCCACCCACTCGGTATTAATTGGTATATGATTGGGCTAGGACATATAATCTAGTATTGATTTCCTCTCCGGACGCCACAACTTTATTTGCTCACATCTGCCTTGTGTTTCATTGGTGCTTTGCTCTGGAAACAAGCGATCTTATCAGCCTGTTGGGTTTCTTTTCCTGGGACACACAGGCACGCACGCACACACCCTCACGCCCTGAGCTAGCCGCGGCCCTGCCCCCCCTGACCTTCCCGCTGGAGTCACTCCCGGCGGGTGGAGGGGCGGAGAATAACTCCGAAGGGCTTTCTCAGACACTGCCTGTCTTTACACTTGACCTCAGGGGCTGATCCTGCCTGGGGTGGAAGCGTGTGGCTGAGGAGTCAGGCTGGGTTCAAATCCTCCTCCTCCTCGGTATGGCCTTGAGCTAACCTATTGAATTGCTCTGCATGGCAGTGCCTTCTTTATCTGAGAAACAGGCTGGAGACTTGCTTCCGAGGATTTTTAGAAAATGCCTCTCAGTTATCACACACAGTGCCCGGTGCTTAGCAGGCTCTCAATACACAGCAGCCGGTGTCAGGAACGTCTCCCCCTTCAGCTTAGGCAGCTCCGTGCTCTGCCTGTCTGGTGTGAGATCATAGCCACAGGGGAAAGAAAATGGAGTCCCCTTTGTGTGACTGTGTGGGGTGGGGGAGCATGTCCCCTAGGGGTCACGTTCAGTGAGAATCCCGAACCGAGGCACCGCTGTCATCACTCACTTGGTCTGAGTCCTGGCACGGCCCCGTCCTCCCCCTGCACCAGGGCCTCTCCTGTCCCCTGGTGTCCCATCCCGAGCTCTCACCCCCGCCCAGGGCTGCACCTGTACTGGGGGCGATGGGTTATTTTTCTCTCCTCTGACCACGGCTGTACATCTGGGCTGGCGTGCCCCTGACTTTCTGTAGCAAAGAGGAGAGATGTAAAGGCCAGAGGTAAACACTAATTTCCTATTGACACAACATTAATTCTCCTGCTTGGACAGGTGAATGTGCTTTCACTCACTTTACCAAGATTAATGATATTTGTTGGCCTGCAAAGAGAGGCCTAATGAGGGGCTTTTGGAAGGCATGCCCTCGGGTGGGTGCAGGGGTGCGGGAGGCAGGCAAAGGCTCTGCACCGGGAAGACTGGCTTCCTCCGCCACTTCCACCGTCATGGTCCCTGCTCAGGCCCAGGGGTCTTTCCCTGGAAGACACAGGAGGAAAGAAATATTTAAAAGAATGTGAGCCACTTGTGTCCTGTCCCCGGGGGTTATTGCTGACAAGGACACCTTGGTAGACCTCCGTTCGGGAGTCTGGAGGTCAGCTGGCCCCTGGCTGTCACCTGGCTCCTGGCTGTCACCTCTCTTCCCACCTGTGCAATCGGGGCCTTTGCCCCATTTGCACCCAAGGCTGTTGTTGCCTGAAAAAGGGCCACTCTTTGGTTCATTGCTCTAAAGAGTGACAAATAGGTTTGGAGGGGACAGACCTGGGCTTCTGAGGTGCGGTGCTGGTGCAGAGGAGCATCAGAAAAGGTGAGGATGCCCCAAGGAAGACCTTAGGGTAGGAAACTCCGAGACCTACAAGTGGTGACAAGAGTGGAATCCAAGCCACTTCTGCTCTGTGGCTCCATAGGTGCAGCACCGCTTACATGGCAAGAAAGAGCCAGCCCTACCTCAGACTCTGCTCAGAACGGCCCAGGCAGCTGATGGAGTGCCAGCGGTGGAGTCGCTCCGTCCAGTGCTTTTCCGGACCTGTGGACTGTCGAGGTTCTCCTCACCCCTCAGGGTGGGCCGGGGAGCTGCTGTGAGGCAGCCTGAGTTCGCAGACCCCCATGGATCTGCAGCATCACTCCCTAGGAGAGCCAGGTGCTGCTCACATCAGGATTTTGATCAAGAATCAGAGATAATAAACACTGGGGATAGGAGGAATCACTTAATCCAGTCCCCTTCTGTCACGGAGGCTGTTCCGAGCTGAGAGTGGAGGGCTGGGGGTGGAGGGAGAGAAGGAGCAGGGCCCAGTTCTCCGGTCAAGGTTGCAAGGGAGGGAAGGTTGCTAGGAAATTCTAGCTCCGGGTAGCTCCCTCCCCTGGTGGGTCGCTAGATTGTGGGCTCCCTGCAGGGCCAGTTTATCAGCAAACAACTGGGTGGTTTATCTTAAAACTCAGATATACGAGGTATGTATTTTTACTTCATATTTTCTATTACTAAACTCATTGAGTTTACAGAAACGAAACTCGATGAGACTCAAGACAAGAAGGTAATATTGTCTCCTGGAAAGGCTGAGGTAGATCAGGCCTGGCTGAGTTTGGACCTGAAACAATGATACCCATTCAATCCTGATCTCCCTCCAGATCTATTTTTCTTCCCACTGGCTTCCTTCTCGGACAGGTGTCCCTCATAGTGGCAAAATGACTGCAGCAGCCAAAAAAGAGCCCTAGGTAAAGAGGTAAGAGAGTTGCTAATGAAAACAACCCGGGACCTTGGCTCACTGGCTGGAATTGACCTGGGCGCATCCCTGAACTAATCTATCACAGGACCAGAGAGGTGTCATTCACTGATTGGCCTAGGGCTATGTCACTCATCTATACCTAGGTGTCGGGGTGGGGTCTGGGTGCCCACGCTGGATCGATCAAACATGGCAAAAGGGTTGTTCCTCCTTAGAAAAGTCTGGGTGGCATTACCAGAGGAAGACAAGGATTAGTGCCAGGTAAGCCCAAATCATAGAAGCACTCTGCACCCTTTTCCTGCTCTGAGGGTGGAAGCCGCTGTCCACTGAGCAATGCACTGTACTAGACAGATACCCCAGCGTGTGGGCCAGGCCACTCTGACCTGACTGTTTCCACCTTGGCATGCAGTGGTCCCGGTCAAAGCAGGGGTAGGACTAGACCTGCAAGCCCAACGTTGCTTTCTTTACCAGGACATAGCAGCAGGGACTTAGCAAACTCATTAGAGCCAAGTCTCTCCCAAGAGCCCCTGGAGGTGCGATTACGGAAGACCTTCCCAGAGTGCTGCAGCCACCGGACCGATGCTGGGTGGCAGTGGGAAACCTGGGGGTCCTGCCATCCATTGCTCCTTCTTTCACCGGGAAGGTGAAAGACCTTTTGCAGCTTTGTCCCATTCCAGCAGCCTGCGCTCCCTGACTTCTTGAATCTTTGTCACTTGGGGAAGAAGGAAAAGTTACAGAGCCTGATGGATGTCTTTATGAACAACGCTAGGATTTAAATTGAGCTGGGCTTCTAAAGTCACTGTGTGGTGAATCTGTCTGCTCCCAGTGCTCTTGGGCACTGATTAACCAGGCACATTCCAGGGCCACATTCCGCCCAAATGAATCGGGACATCCGGGAAGGGGCCTGGGAATGTGCATGTCCCAGTCCTGTCCTCACTGGAGCTTGGGAAGCGGCCTAAAGCATCCTTATCTGTGGCATGTCCGCTCCATTCAGGAACACTGACCTTCAATGACAAAGCAGCAGAAACCACATCAAGAACTACGACGTTTGTTGTAATCATGCGCTACAACATATTGATCGTGTGTCTTGAAAAAAAATCAAAAAAGAAAACCACGTTCCATTTAAATATAAAAAATCAGAAATTGTCTGAAAAACATCAACAGTGCAAATCCTCTTCAAAAAAAGAGGGCAGCATCTTGGTGATCACATTTATAGAAAGGGATGGAGGAAAATTATAATGCCATTGAGCTTAAAAATGTGTTGCTTATTCCACTACTTGGACTATACCCAAAGAATCCTGAAACACCAATTCATAAGAACCTATGTACACCTATGTTCATAGCGGCACTATTTACAATAGCCAAGTGCTGGAAACAGCCTAAGTGCCCATCAGTGGATGATTGGATCAAAAACTTTGGTACATATACACAATGGAATTCTATATAGCAGAAAGAAATAAGGAACTCGTACCCTTTGCAACAACATGGATGGAACTGGAGAGTATTATGCTTAGTGAAATAAGCCAGTCAGTGAAGGACAAATATCATATGATCTCACCCATTACGGGACAATAATGAGCAAAACTAACAACAAGCAAAACAGAACCAAGTATATGAATACAAGGAATAGGCCTTCAGTGATCAGGGGGAAAGGGGTTGCGGGGAGGGGGGAGGCAGAGGCAAGGAAGGGGAGCAGCTTAGACAAGAACCTAGTATAAAGGAACCATGGACATGGACAACAGGTGGGATTGACTTTGGGGGGAATGGGTGGGTGGGGAGGGGGACAGAGGGGAGCAAAAAGGGGATGGATGTAATACAACAACAATAAAATTAAAAAAAAAAGAATGTGTTGCTTGTGTCAAATCAAATCATTTCAGGAGAGGGAGAATCCTTGGTCATTTCTTAATATCAAATTTTATGCAGATTTCGTTTTTGACTGTCTTCTACATTAAAAGATGCAATCATACAAGGTCTCTTAATTTCTACACAAGGTAAATTCTTTGTTTCAGCCAACTCTCAATGGAGGGGCAATTCGCACAACACCATCTCCTAGACTAAAAACATTGGAATGTTTCATTTTGTTGAATTATATATCTCTTCATATGTTTCGTCATCAATTTCTATAGTAGTCACAGTTTCTTCCGTGTCTCCTAATATCATATTTAAGTGCTGGTTATACGCATGTAATCTACCTCAAAGCTATAGATCACATGCGTATAATCAACACTTCTCATTTCTCATTTTCATGTAAATTTGCTCATCTAGGCTGAGCCTGATAAGATCCTGGGGCCCCTCTGTACTGTTGGTAGTTTGTTGCTGGTCCAGGTCGCCCACCACATTTCAAACCCGATGAATATGTCTTTGATTAGAAAACGTCATCTGGTCCTCTGTACCCTCTGTGGCTTTGGGGTCTTTACACACCCAGGAAGTAGATACAGCCCTGGACTTAGGGTTGGGAGACAAGGAGTTGTGACCTTGGGCAGATGTCCTCAGCAGTTCAAGCTTCAATTTCCTCTTATGCAAACTGGGGATCAAATCTGATGGACAGTCTACCTGAGAATCACATGGAACAATGTGCATGGATGTAGATAGAATGTCATACTGAGCACAGTACTGCTGCAAATGGGGATTTGAGCATTGCTTTTCATTCAAATTCCATAAATTCTAAATTTTAGGTGGTGTCGGCACAGTGATTCTTTTTTTTTTTTTTTTAAAGATTTTATTTATTATTTTTCAAAGAGCGGGGAAGGGAGAGAGGCAGAGAGGGAGAGAGACATCAATGTATGGTTGCCTTTCACCTGCCTCTAGCCACAGACCTGGCTGGAGACCTGGTTATATGCCCTGGCTGGGATTCGAACCAGCGACCTTTGGGTTCGCAGGCCGGCACTTATCCACTGTGCTACCAGCCAGGGCTAGTGATTCTTGAAATCTGCCTTCCTTCTAGTGCTCCCTCTTATGCGTTAAAGGATGTAATGCTTTTTTTTTTTTTAATGTATTTATTTTTAGAGAGAGGGGAAGGAGGAGGCAGAGAGGGAGAGAGACATCAATGTCTGGTTGCCTTTCACCTGCCTCCAGCCGAGGACCCGGCTGGAGGCTTGGCCTGCAACCCGGCCATGTGCCCTGGCTGGGGAATCGAACCAGCGACCCCTGGGTTCGCAGGCTGGTGCCTTATCCACTGTGCCACCAGCCAGGGCTAGGATGTAATGCTTTAGATGATCAATTGTGATCATCAGCTGTGAATTACATTTTTATTGAGGTTCATTGCCATTAATTAAATTCTTATTCTTCACCACTGCCTCCTGTGGGTTCTGTTTTCCACGCAGACATTCCCCATGGCACTGATAAGTGTGTTCCCTTTCTTTCTTGTCAGCCTGTCTCCTGGACTGTGAGCATACTCCCAGCAACAAGCTGAGTGCCCGTCAAAATGCAGAGCTTCCGTGTTGATTACACGGGTTTTAATTTATGACACATACAATTTTAATTTTCTTTTTTTTCTTTTTAAAGATTTTATTTATTATTTTTAGAGGGAAGGGCAGGGAGGGAGGAAGAAAGGGAGAGAAACATCAATCTATGGTTGCCTTTCACCTGCCTCCATTTATGGACCTGGCTGGAGACCTGGCTTGTAACCTGGTTATGTGCCCTGACTGGGAATCGAACCAGTGACCTTTGGGTTCGCAGGCCAGTGCCTTTATCCACTGTGCTGCCAGCCAGGGCTCTAATTTTCTTTTCAAATAGTTCACAACCCAAACTTGCTTCTAATGAACCTCTTCTGTTTCTTCTTTTATGGTGATGAAGAGTGGAAGCTGCATAATCAATTGAACAGGGCAAAGTTGTGTGACCTAAAGCAAGTTACTTAACTTTTCTGTGTTCTGGGCTATAAAATGGGTATAGTAATAGTGCTGATCTCATGTGGCTTTTCTTTTTTTGAATTAAATGATCTAAGTACCTAGAGCATTAGCAGGAAGCAACGGCAGGAGCGGTGGTAGATTTGGTCACTGCAATAGCGTGTGGTGTGGGGACAGAGCACAGGCATGACATTAAGAAGCATGACAGGCAACCCCTGGGCCTGGGGCACACAGTTCATTTCTCTGCCTCAGCTTCTTCATCTGGAAAGTGGGGCACTAGATCGTGCATGGCTTTTGGAAGACAATTGAACCAATGTGATTAGAACATTGAGGAGAAGTTCCTTTCTTAGAAGGTGCAAGAAAGAACCTTCCCTGCTCCGTGGACCTCCTGCATTATACAGAGCAAGCAAATGCCCCTTTGACACCCTGACCTGATGCCAGGTGGATCCTGTTGGGGCCCCAAGCCTTGGGGACAAAGTGACCACAGGAAATCTCTTGGACTCTTTCCCATGACCTCTGCCTCTCAAGGGATGGAAATTCTTTCCACAGCAGGTTTGTTAAGACATTCCTCCATAAACTCCCAACCCAACCTCTGACCAAATAGAAATGACATGGTCCAACAATCGGAACAGCAGATTTTTAAATTTTTATTTAGTACCATTTTGTTTATCTGGGTATCGTCAGACCGTGAATTGTTCTAAGTAAAATAATTTCCCAGTGGAAAGCCTTCTAAAATATGCTCCCTGGCCATCTTATGCAGAAGGCAAAGGCCACAGTTTAGTATTTCTGAAGGTTCTGGGACACCCTTATGAACATGAACCACAAGGCTGTCCTCAAAGACCTCCGACCCATATTGGGTTTTCGGTCCCATTACCAAATGCCTGCCCAGGGCTGTGCTTTGGAAATTCCTCTGTCTGCTTGTTTCCTGCTGCTAGCGGTTGCTTCTGCGTGCCTTGGCCTTCAGCTTCTCTGAATCCAGTCTTGTTCCCGAGGCACCTTTGGCCTCATCTGAGAAAAGAGCATGTGTGTGTGTGTGCCCGGTGGCAGCTCCTATCTTGTTCTCGGAGGCTTTTTTCTCCTAGTCAGGTTCCCACTGTGTTAGACATGGTTACAAATGCGAGGAATCTACTCATGCCCATCTGAAACCATTTAGGAAGGGTTTTTTGGTTGTTGTTGCTGTTGTTTTTAGATGTTTTTATTTATTATTCCCAGAGAGAGGGGAAGGGAGAGAGGCAGAGAGGGAGACCTCAAAGTATGGGGACCTGGCTGGAGACCTGGCTTGCAACCTGGTTAAGTGCCCTGGCTGGGAATCGAACCAGAGACCTTTGGGTTCTCAGGCCGGCGCCTATCCACTGAGCCACCAGCTAGGGCCATCTAGGAAGTTTTTAATGAGCACCTGACTCTGGCCAGGTGCTGTTCTCCAAGAAGAGGAGCTGAATCAGACATATTCACGTGGGCCTTCCCACTCGCAATCCTCTCACACTGCCACATGCCTGCCGTGCAGGACATCTTACTGAAATGCAGCTGCTGATTCAGATCTCAGGTGGGGCCTGAGAGTGTGCATCTCTAATTAAAGTTCCCAGGTGAGGCCACTGCAGCTGGTGCTGTGGTCCACGTGTTAGAGCATCAAGGCTTTTGCAGGGCATTTGACCCAAATGTCTTTCAGGGCCAGGCAGGTGGTGATGTACTGTGCAGAGCCCAGGCGCATGGAGGTCTCAGGGAAACAGTGGGGATTGCTTCCTGGACCAGGCTCGCCCTGACTAAAGGCCCGCCAAAGTTACTACAAAAGCATTGTTCTGCTGCCAAAGGAACGCATCTGAAAGCCAGATTCGGCCCTCCACATCTGGTTCAGCTCCTTGCTTGAGAATTCAGGAGCGCAGGCACTTTGCAGGTAAACTCACTCGGTCACATGCAAGTCCCTCCCAGACGACAATGGACCTGCAGCGCCTGGATACTTACAGGGGTAGGTGGCTTGTCCCCTTGTTGAGGAGACCCCTTTAGAACTGGCTCCGCCACGTCCCAGTGGCAGGACTTCGAGAGGAGGGAGAGAGTATGAGTGCACGCATGGGTGAGTCCCCACGCTGGTCTAGTACGAGATTGCATTTCATCTCAGTCTTGCGCAGTAGGTCACAGGCCTCATTCTACAGATGAGGAAACTGGATTTTAAGAGGTTAGCTAACTTGGTCACAATGGCCCAGCTACTGCACAGTGAAGTGGGGATTCCAGCTTGGGCCTGTCGGCCTCCGACTCCCTCTCTGAATAATGTAACCGCCCCTGTATATGCCAGGCGCACTCATTAGTTCTGATCTTACAGAGACCCTGCATGGTATGTATAATTATTCCTAACAGTTGAGGAAACTGAGGCTCAGAGGCTAAATAAGCCCCCAAGGACAGAATGGTGGAGCAGGGGAGAGCCCAGCTCTCGCTGGCACGCTCCCCTATGCCCGCTGCAGGCCAACTCGGGTTGGCTGGTGACTGGGCTCCAATCCTAGCAGTGCCTGGAGCATGAGGTTGCTGCCAGGAGTGGAATTTCAGTGGCCCATGTCCTTTCGAATTGTTGGCCTCAGGATATGGGCATTCTGAACCAGGGGTGACACTGCCATTCCCTCACTTCACACCTGTCCTGTTGGGAACATGTCCCGAGTCCCTCTGACACTGGAAGCCACCCATGTGGGGGCTGTGGGACGTGCTAGGATCTGCACCAATCTGTTGGATCCTACTGGGCTGCGTCTCGGAGGACTTGATGGCTGTTGGGAGCACAGGACTTAATTTCTTTCCTCTTTGTCTCATTCCCGAAAAGCTCGTGCTGTCGTGGGAAGAAGTTGCAAGAAGCATGAATATCTAAAAAGTTTTGTCTAACTCAGCCGATACAAGGCATCTCTTTTATGACCAGACATAAACAAGGGATGGGGTGGGGTCTGTGGCTTATGATTGATTTTATTTATTTATTTTTTTAAACTTTATTGTTGTATTACATCCATCCCCTTTTTGCTCCCCTCTGTCCCCCTCCCCACCCACCCATTCCCCACAAAGTCAATCCCACCTGTTGTCCATGTCCATGGTTCCTTTATACTAGGTTCTTGTCTAAGCTGCTCCCCTTCTTTGTCTCTGCCTCCCCCCTCCCCCCAACCCCTTTCCCCCTGACCACTGAAGGCCTATTCCTTGTATTCATACACTTGGTTCTGTTTTGCTTGTTGTTAGTTTTGCTCATTATTGTCCCATAATGGGTGAGATCATATGATACCTGTCCTTCACTGACTGGCTTATTTCACTAAGCATAATACTCTCCAGTTCCATCCATGTTG
>PVIW01004363.1:0-135037 GCA_004026585.1 Noctilio leporinus
TCTCTCTCTCTCTCTCTCTCTCTCTCTCTCTCTCTCTCTCTCTCTCTCTCTCTGTCCCTCCCTCCTTCCCTCCCTCCCTTCTTAAAATCAAGAAATCCTCAGTGAGGATTTTTTTTTAAGTGTCCCCCTATAAAGAACAAAGAAACCAAAGAGAAAGTGGATAGAAATAGATTATTTTTAGTATTCTGGATTCTGTAAGAAATATGACTGATTGCATGCAATCTGACAACCTCTCTGAATTGATCTCATTACCCTGACCTACCTGCCTTCCTGACAACCCAAAAAAGAAGGTAATTCCTGGAGCCCCTGTGCAAGAATGAAGAAAGAAAAAGGCTCTACTGAAGAGCCCACAAAATAGCCAGGGACAGTGGTAAACAAATCATTAGAAGACAACATAAGACAGCACTAAAAGAAATTCATACAGGACCCCAGGTGAGAGGAAAGTTTATTATTGCTCCAATCAGAGGAGAGAGCATGTGTCAGGGCACGGAAGCACAGAGGAGAATGGAGTATTTAAAGGATAGTGAGCTTAAACTCTGCTTTTGTGCAAGAAGAAAGGAATGGAGACTTTAACCAGGCAAGTCATAACTCCGCATTTATATTACATTGGAATAGCTCTAGTTGTGGTGGAAAACCAGTCAGGAGGCTTGGTTTTGATATAATAAGAACCTGCACTGGTGGTAGTGATGATGATGACGATGATAATGGTGATGATGATGATATTGATGATGGTGGTGGTGAAGGTAATGGTGATGATGATTTTCTTAATGAAGATTCCCCCTTAAAACAGACCCTGAGAGCACAGCGTGGATGCAGACTGGGAGGAGATCTTAAGAAGAACACACGAGAAGGGCAAGACGGTGCATCACTGAGCAGGTCACTGCTGTGAACAAGCGGGTCTCTGAGGGGTCGTGAAGAAGACACCCCAGTATCACCCCAACAAAGGGAAGTTGGTTTTATTCTCTGGCACCACCCTTCTCTAGGTGAGGGCTTTCCTGGAGGCACTTCTGTGCTGCTCTGCCTGCAGACCAAGCAAATCCTCGCAATACCCCCGGAAGCCCTTGGGCAGAGAAAAAGAGAGGCAGGTCCTTGAGGTGGAAGCAGTCCATCTGTATGGGGACTGTCCATCAGGGCTGCACTAGAGCCCAGAAGTGGCTGGAGGACTACATGGCAGAGCATGACGACAATCCTAGTTGCAATAGGTTAGCTGTACTGAGTGTTTACCATGCACTGGGTATGGTCTATGCATTTCATTTAAACACATTATCACAGTCTTTCCTTAAGCCCCTAGGAGGTGAAGGTGCTGTCTCTCCATTTTATAGATGGAAAAACTAAAGCAATGAGAGATTATGTGATGTGTCCAAAGTCACACAGGTAGGAGGGTATGAAGCCCACACGTGAGCTCCTGTAGGCCGAGTCCAGAGCCCACGCCTGCAATCACTACTCTACATGGCCTCTGTGAGAATGGCAATGAGCTGGGAACAAGGTATGGATCTGAGAATGACTTAGGACGGTGCAGTCTGATCATGTTTTCCGTAACAATAGAAATGATACCTGTGCTGTCCATCATGGTAGCCGTGAACCCCATGTGGCTATTAAGCACTTGGAAATGTGACTAGTGTGACTCAAGAATTGAAGTTCGCCTTTTATTTAATTTTAATTAATTTAAGTAACAACCTGTGGCTAGTGACACTGCATTGGACAGTGCAAACTTAAGAGGTGAATGGTCTGCCCTTGAAGAAGGCAAGGATAACTTAGAACTTTACCAACAAGGTGATACTATGAAGTATTGCGGTATCTGTCATAATCAACTAATTGCAAAGAGTATTAAAGTTGTGAAATTAATGAACTTTTTAACTTTTACATTTAAAACATTTTTATCAAATTAATGCAGGTAGATAGTTTTAAAAGTCATATAGCACTATAAGTTTTACAACAAAAACCAGCAGTCTCTTCTCCCAGGCTGCTGTCCGGCTCTCCAGAGGCAAGTGCTTTCATTCCTCCTGATAATCAACTTTGCATTTCTCAACATATTACTATTTCATTTCTTGATTTTTCTTCAATATTAAGCAATATTGATAGGCTTCAGCTTATGAAAAATGAGGATTTAGCTTTTTATCCTATTCACCTGCTGGTTACATACAAGCATATATATATATATATATATATATATATATATATATATATAGACTCCATCTCATCTCAGTGCCCTGCCCAGCCTCCCTATAAAGTACATCACTGTTTAGTTCAGGATTCAATATTCACAAAAGTAAAATTATGTAACTATTAGTTACACATAAGCTCCATGCATGATTGTATGTCTTTTCGTCCACAACTATTTGGTTTTCACATCCTCTATTTCAACTTACTCATCACTCATTTAGCCCCAAACTTTCTGAGAAACTCTAAGAAACATCTAAATACAATCAAACACATTGTTTATCAATTCAGTTTCTCACAGAGATGCCCCTCCTGGGGCCATCCAGTCTGTGAGGCTGTTCTTGGGGCCTCCTTCAGAGCTATCACCCTGTGGCTTCCTATGCTAATTTTTTCAGGTCCCTCGTCCCTTGCTCCCATTTTGATGTACTTTCCCGGGTCCCATGCAATCCTCTTTTTATATTTAGCCCACTAGCCCACGTCCCCATTTTTTAATGGAAATTTATTTTCTAGATGGTCTTTGGTCCCGAAAATGTCTTCATTCTAGCCTTACACTTGGTTGACAGTTTAGCTGGGTATAGAAGTCTCAGGAAATTACCCTCCCTCAGAAACATGAAGACACTGCTCTTTTGTTCCTAAGCATATAGTATTGATGTGAGGAAATGTGACATCATTCTGAGTCCTGATCAATTGAATGTTATCTCTTCTTCTCAGTGGAAGTTTTCAATACCTGCTTTGGCCCTAGTGTTTAAAATGTTATAATAACATGCCTTGTTTTAGATTTGTGGTAGCCTCTTTCAATCTAGAAATGCATGACATTTGGTTCCAGGGAATTTTAGGTAAATTTTCTTAAATAATTCTCTCTTTTCCATTTACTTAGCTCATTTTCTCTCCTATTCCCTACACACACAATGAGAGTGGCGGGGAGTGGGGGCCTCTTTAGACAACCTTGATTAATACAATTTGTTAAGTGTGAAAATAGTAAAGAAAAGCCTCATTTTTGGATGATGCATGTGTAAGTATGTAGGAGTAAAATGTCATGATGTATATAATTTACTTTATAATGCTTCAGCAAACACACATACACACAAAGATAAAGTAAATATGGCAAAATGTTACCAACTAATAAATGTACATTACGGTTGTACTTGTCTTTTTACTTTTATGTTCAAAATTTCCCAGAATAAAAAGTCAAATTAAATGAGAAAGTAGAAAAATCAGACCAGTAAATGGGAATTGGCAGATTTGGGGCTCATCTCATTCTTCATGGTAATCATAAAAATGAGCTTTTAAAAGCTCCTAGAGGGAGTGGGAGCACAAGAGACTAAGTCTCGAGTTAGAGGTAAGCAAGAACTATAATTGAGACTACTGCTAACCAGGATTTTCAAAGAGCTATATTGTCAACAAAGGGATGAAATTGGGGTGGCTGGGAGTCTACCATTGGCCTGGGGATATGACTGTCCTCAGTTCTGCATCATGAGAAGGAAAGGTTTCCCTCTAAAAATTTATTATCATGAGTCTGTCCTCAAATACAATTGGCCTAGGAACCCCTTGCTGTAGAAATTAATAGAAGGCAATGGTCTGTGATATTCTTTGGACACCAGGTGAGGGCAAATGAAAACCTCTCTGCATATTTAAAATCCCAAGTTAAGAAGTATGGTTTTCCCATACTTAATGCACTCCCAATCTCTGCTCATAATCCAAAAATCGCCTATAAAAAGTTCAATGAGAAGAGTCAGCAGTACAGCAAATAGCAATACTGAATACCCTAAGAACTGCAGATACTGAAATTATTGAATATCAGTTGGATATAGACCATAAAATAAGCATGTTTAAAGTAATCAAATACATTTTTTTAAAATCAACTTACCATTTGAGAAATAAAGACTATCATGAACACAAGGCACATTTAATTCAGAAAGCAATCAAACAGAACATCAAATGAAACATAGAGATACTTAAATTAAAAATCTAATGGGTGGACTACTTTTAAAAATGTTAAATGGAGTGAAGTGGTCATGAAACCCTCCCAGAGAAAACAATGACAAAAAAAAAAAAAAAAAAAAAGATTTAAAAAGGTTTTCCTTTAAAGAATAACTATTTAAAGACCCTGGAGAAGATCCAAAATCAGATAGAAGCAGAGGGGAAGTTTAATTTCAAAAATCTGCCACAGGAAGGGGTAAGAATTGAGTTTATGCCTTCCTGGCTTGAGGGTGATACCCAACTCTTACAGCCATAGCTACCAAAAAAAAAAAAGCAGTGGAAAATCACAGCCTCACCAGCTACGGTACCAGCTATCAAAGCTAAAGGCTGAAAATGTATCTAGAAATCTACAGGAAAAATACTGGCAGCAGAAACGCCACAGAAGGAGTATTAAAATCTGAGTATGAACTCTATCCAAACCCTTGGCCAAGAGCTAAATTATGCACGTATGGAAGGAGACCTTACGCTGCTTGGTGAAAAAGGAGGCAGAAACCAGAAAGAAACCTGCTTTTGAATAACAGAGCTATGCATGGCCCTATCTTTTACTTACTGCCTTTTTTCCCCCCTAACTAAGTGAACTTCCCAACCATGCACAAGTCAGGTGCCAGGAAGTTGAATCTTACAGGCTTGAAATGTCAGAGACAGAGCCCAAAACCAACAGAACAGCTAGAATTAGAAAGAGGGGAATCTCTAGAAACAAGAACATTTAAAAAGTAAATGTCATCTCTGTTGAAATCCTTGAATAGCCAGCCACCAAGTTACCCAGAAACATGGAAAACTCCAGAGGGCCAGGTGAGAAAAGTAACAATAGGAAACCACAGGACAGAGATATTTGCTGCTACATATCAAAAGGGTAACAAAGTTTGCAATTAGAGTCCAAACAATTATTTATTAAAACAAAAAACCTCAGAAGAATACAGCAGACTCTAAGAGTTGCCATATGTATTATCCACATAGCCCAATTTTCAACCAGAAATTACTAGACCTGCAAAGAAACATTAAAGTGTACTCTCTACTCAGGGGAAAAGGCAGTCAATAGAAATGACTCTGAATGGCTGCAGATGTTAGATTTTCCAAAGACTTTAACGCAGTTATTATAAATATGTTCAGAAAAGTCAAGGAAAATATGGTATCATGTTGCATGAACAGCTAGAAACTTTCAATCGTTAAATGAAAACTAAAATAAAAATGGAAATTGCAGAGCTGAAAAGTACAAAAACTGAAATTTACAAATTCACTGGATGGGTTAATTACACATTGGATATGACAGAAGAAAGAATCAGTGAACCTGAAGATAAAAGGTTTCCAATCCAAACAAGAGAAAAATAATACTGAGGGAAAAATGAGGAGAACCTCGGAAAGCTGAGAGAACAATATCCAAACGTTCAGTACATAGAAAACTGTAATTCAAGAGGCAAAAGAGAAAGAGAAAGGATCCAAAAAAATATTTGAATAAGTAATTACTGAAAACTTCCCAAAGGGGAACAAGAAAATTCTTAGTGGTGATGAAAATGTTCTGTATTTTAACCGTTGTGGTGGTTTCAAGCATGTATACATTCATAAAAGCTCATCTAATTATACAAGTTAAATGGGTGTACTTTATTGTACATCAACTATAGCTTAATATAGTTGATTAAAATGGAAAATATGAGATACACCCCCTCCTTACACTAAAAAAAAAACTAATGGATGGGTTAGACATTATATTGAACATGTCTGAAGAGAGAATATGGGTAAAAAAAAAAAGTTACCTGAAAGAAATTAACCCAAAGGGAACACGGTGAGCTCAATGAGAGGCCAAGAAACATAAACAAAATAACAGAATGAGGGGAGGAGTTGTAATATAAGAGAAGAGATCAAATATGGACCAATGGGGCTGGAGGAAATTCTCACTGAGAATTTTTCAGTTTTGATGAAAGATATTAATCCTAAAGTTTGTGATGCACATGTAGTACGCAGTATGTAGTATGAACTACACTGTACCCACATGTAGACACACAGTCTTGAGAATGGAGAATGCCAAATAAATATCTTAAAAACAGGGGAAGGAAAGAGAACAAAAACACTAATTCAGAAATATATACGCACCGTATATACATTGTAGCATTACTAGTAATAGTAATATATGTGTAGATATAAAAGCAACCTGGTTGTCTATCAATAGATGACTGGATAAAGAAGATGTGGTATATACAATAGAATATTATTCAGCAATAAACTAGAATGAAATCTTGCTGCTTGCAACAACATGGATGGACCTAGGGAGCATCATGCTAAGTGAAATAAGTCAAAGATAAATACCATAGGATTTCATTTATATGTGTTCATCTAAAAACCAAAACAGGACAAAGCAGAAACAGACTCATAGATAGAGAAAACAAGATGATTGCCAAGGGAGAGCACAGTGGAAGATAGGAATAAAATAAAAGGAAAGCACAGTTACCTATAAAGTGGCATTTATATTGACAAAGGGCTTGTCAGCTGAACAATAGTGGCAGAGAGAGAAGAAAACGGTCTTCAAAGAGTTGAGAGAAAATAAGTGCCAACCCCTCCCCAGCGGTGCCTCATAACCAGCGGCAGAGCCGTTACTGAATAGCACCTTCTGTTTTGAGCCTTCACATTACCTTGTCATTCCCAGTCTATCAAAATACATCCAGTCTCTTAAACTATTAAGGGATTTTATTCAAAGTAAACAGTGTTAATGTGTTGAGGGTGTTAATGACTTAATACTGTGGATTGCCAGGGTTGACCTAAGCCATTTTTATTATAATATTATGTAAACATGCACAAATACATAAAACTTAAGTATAAACTCTTATGCTTATAGTTCTTACACAACTATTAAACTCAAACAAATGTATGATTTATTTATAAAAATTACAAACAAAATTACAACGCTAATAAAATACAAAATTTGATATAAACATGACAGATGATGCTGTTCTGCTGACATTAAGTGGCTGAAATTGTGTTCATTAGCAGTAAGAGGTAGTTGTGTGTCTTCCATCCCACAGAGTGGGGCTCAGGTCAGATGGGTCTGGAGTCAGACTTCCGGAACTGAAATCCCGCTGTGTGATTTGGGCAAGTGACTGAACTCTTTAAGTCTCCATCCCTCCCCTACTAAATTAAGACAGTAAGCACCTCCTCGCAGGGATGTTGTGAGGATTAACTGCAACAATTCAAGGAAAGTACTTAGCCCAGTGCTCCAGCACATAAAAAGAGCTTTGTATGTTATTATTGTTGTAATTTGTCCCGTTTGATAAATAAACCTATTTTATCTTCTATTCCATTATTTGGAAAGGCTAATCAACTTGATGAGATACCCCGAAGTATAAAATTAAAAAATTTCCATTCAGCCCTTGGCTGGTGTGGCTCAGTGGATTGAGTACCGACATACGAACCCAAGGGTCGCTGGTTCAATTCCCAGTCAGGGCACCTACCCAGGTTGCAAGCCAGGTCTCCAGCCAGGTCCCCAGCTGGCAGGTGAAAGGCAACCATACATTGATGTTTCTCTCCCTTTCTTTCTCCCTCCTGTCCCCTCTAAAAATAATGAATAAAATCTTTTTTTTTTTAAATTTGTGTTTAAGGAAAAATCCTAATAAACTTGGGATCTATGAAGCTAACTCTCTTCTGTACCTTCACGTGCAAGGAATAAGGTACCTACCACCCTGGGCTTCTGGGTTTGGATTGCCTCTGTTAGTGTGCGCCCCCTAATGACTCAATGTGCACACCGTGGGTTCTCTTCATGCTAACCCTCAGTGAGATGCCAACGGCCCTTTCCCTGGTCCCAGAGTAGCATATCCCCCATGCAAAACTGGGAACCAAAAAGAGTGTGGCCAGGCTGAGTCACTTTTAAAGATGCTTCTTGAAAGAGAAACACATACACACATATGCATGTGGCATGTGTACACCCACGCACACACACATGCGCCACTCTTAGATTTAACAACTTCCTGGAAATGAAGGGTTGTAAGCCAAAGAGGTTATCCCAGAAGTTGGAACTGGGCTTGGTGGTGGCAGGCTAGGGAAAGAGATTGGTAAAGGGTGAGGTCTGTCATCCTTTAGGAGCAAAAGACCATCAAGTACAGGGAACTATGACAACATTCAGATGAAATCCCAGATTCTTAGAAAATGGAATTTCCAGACACATATGTCCCCACCCATCAATTTAAAATTAAAAAGTGGGGGGGGGGGCGCAAAAAAATTGAAAGCAGGAACTCGGATACTTATACACCCATGTTCACAGCAGTTAGCAAAAAGGTGGAAACAACCCAAGTGAGTGGATACACGCAATGTGGTAGCTTCGACATACCACAGACACTTGTTATTCAGCCATGAAAAGGAACAAAGTATCAATCCATGTTACAACGAAGGTAAACCTTGAAAGCGTTGTTCCATGTGAAATAATCCAGGCATAAAAGGACAAATATTGTATGACTCCATTCATATGAGATATCAAGGACAGCCAAATTCACAGAGACAAAAAGGAGATTAGAGATTACCAAGGGCTGGAGGGAAAAGAAGAGCTATTGCTTCGTGGCTACACAGTCTCTGTGTAGGGTGATGAAAAGGTTTTGGAAACAGAAAACAGTGGCAGTTGCATAGCATTGTGAATGTCATTAACACCACAGAACTATACACTTACGTGGTTAATGTGGCAAATTTTATGTTATATGTATTTTATCATAATTTTTAAAAATGTGGTACTGAAATCACTGGAAACAACCCGAATGTCCTTCAACAGGTGCATAGATAAACAAATTATAATACACCCATATGTTGTAATAAAACACAACAAACTATTGTTAGATATGGCACCTTGGATTAATCCCAAGGGCATTATGCTGAGCGAAAGATGCCAGGCTCCAAAGGTGACACACTGTATGACTATTTACATGACATTTTTGAAAAGACTAACCTATAGGGATGGAGAACAGGTCAGTGGTGGTTGCTAGGGGTTGGGGGTGCAGGGACAAGTATGCTTACACAGAGGCAGCACAGGGAGTTTGGGGAGGAGGGCGCTGGAACTGTTCTGTACCCTAATTGTGGTAGTGGTTATAGTAACCTGTACATATGTTAAAATTCAGAACTACTCATCAAAAAATTTTAAAGTCAATTTTTAAAAAATAGTAGGGTAGCCCTGGCTGGTGGCACAGTGGCTAAGGCGCCGGCCTGCGAACCCAAAGGTCGCGGGTTCGATTCCCCAGCCAGGGCACATAACCAGGTTGCAAACCAGGTCTCCAGTCAGGTCTGTGGCTGGAGGCAGGTGAAACGCAATCATGCATTGATGTCTCTCTCCCTCTCTGCCTCTCTCCCTTCCCCTCTTTCTAAAAATAATGAAATAAAATCTAAGAAAAAAAGAAAGGAGAATTCTCTTTCCCTATTTAAAAAAAAAAAAAAAAAGTAGGGTAGACCTATGTTCATTGCAGTCTTATTTAAGGCAGCCAAGACGATGGAGTCAACCAAAGTGTCCTTCAATAGAGAATTGGGAAAAGAAGATGTACATCTACACTGTGAACTACTCCTCAGCCATAAGAAGAGATGGGGTACTGCCATTTGCGACAACATGGACGGACCTGGGGAATATTATGCTAAGCAAAATAAGTCGGTCAGAAAAAGCTAAGAACCACTTGATTTAATTCATTTGTAGGGCATCAAACTGAAACTCATGGACACAGACAGCAGTGTGGTGGTTACCGGAGGGGAGGGGTGAAAGGTTCGTGAGGGCGGAGGGGACCTGAGATCTGAGCACAGAAGACCGTCTGACTCTGGGTGGTGGGCACACAGCGCCACACGTATACAGCTCACGCATCGTAGAAATGTATGCCTAAAACCCATATGATCCTATGAACCAATGTCACCGCAATAAATCTAATTTTAAAAGTGGTGTCAAAGGAGAACTGGCGCGAAGGGCCATCACTGGTCACACTGCCCCCTCTCTCAAGCCTCCCATGTTTCCTATGGATTATTCTCTCTCTTAAAATGTCCAAAGATGGCGGTCTGGGAAACATGTTTTGTAAAACAATAAAGAAGTGTCCATATTTCAATTCCTAGGAGGGGTTCTTTTCCCCGCACCTCATCCATCCACAGAGAATCACACTGTTTGACTTTGCACCCTTGATGCCTTTCCTGGACAACCCTCCATTTGCTTGGGAAACAGAAACGTGGCTGAGTCCCAGTGATAACGTCCACAAGGTCCTGGAACTTATTAGAACACACATCCATCACAACACAATTCAGGGAACAATCAGAGTGCTTCCTCTGAGCAATAAACTTGGCAAAATGTGTGTTCTCCCAGTGAAAGTCTCCTAGGTTGTTTAATCATAATGGCCTCAGAAAACCTTCTGGTTTCATGCCTACAAGTACCTGGAAGTCGCCGGTCCCACAAGATTTCAGACCTAAGGTTTCATCTAATAAACACACAAAAACACTGTGGGAAACTCTGGACCCTAAGCAACGGTCTGCGGGAGAAAAAGTGGTGAGCTCCCAGCTATGCTGTACTTCCACGGCCATGCACACCACACTGGCAGCTGCGGCCCTTGGGGGCGTCTAGAAACCCCTCAGACATTATTTATGGACCTACATGCCCTGGATACGAGCTGGACCAACTTGGGAGAAAGCAGACATGCATGGACGGTCCTGCTTTATCTCATCACGTACTTCCTCACCTCTCCTTCCCGGGCAGGCTGTCACCCAGTGAAAGAGCATTTTATAGGCAACCCATTCCTCTGGACTCCTAATTAAAAAGTTGGAAAGCATCTCACCGACAGCTTGTTAACCTCGTCACCGTTCTTCTGTTGAGGGCAAGAGTCTCGGGAATTACTACATAAACTCTGTCCTGAACTCTCCAGCAGAAAGATAGCAGCATTTGGCCTGAGAAATAACCACCATCTGACCACAAGAGTGTGTCAGATCCTGAGCAAAGCAGGAAGGACAGGACAAGGAGAGGAAGATCTACTTAGCCTCACTAAATTCAAGAACACCTGTATTCACCTTTACCAAGGTGAGAACACAGTAGGCATAACAAGGAACCTGTTTTTCATAGGCCTTTGCAGTAAAGAGGAAGATGTTACTTAAGGTCTCTCTGAAGGACATAACTAGGGCTTCGAACCATACTACGCACCCAAAACTACATGTTTTGTAAAGTTCGAACTGAGCCCAAGTATTCCTTTTCTATTTTCTACCAATGGCAAACTAAACTTATGCTTTAAATGCATAAATAAACCATAGGAATACAGTTCAAACCGAAACCATGTCTGTCTGTCTGTTTATGTGACTGCTGAAACAAAATATAAAAACATTTACCCAACCAAACCACTATTTCTATGTGTGTGAGTCTGTCTCCAGTGTCATGGAAATGGGAGCAAGGTCCTTGGCTCTAGCGGAGCAAGGCATCCAACGCCCTTCATTCCCGGTAGAATCTGCTGAGACTTGGGGACATGGTCCCAAGTGGTCTCGCAAAAGCTGAGGGGAGGCTCCAAAACTCAGGGTCCATCTGAACCCCTGGTGTTCTCATTTGCTCATGAGAACTGGAATCCCTTCCTTTGGTGGTTCCCTATAAGAAGAAAGTCACAGAGCTCATTTTTTTTTTTTTTTTCCTATCAAAATAAGAAATCATGAGTCCAAAGGATAGATTTTAACAGTTGCCTATTTTCTTTGGCCTAGAGCAAGTTACCAGGGCTTGTGGCACTGCTGTCCAGTGTCCTGGATCCCTTCCAAAAGGTCAAATGGGTACTTTGGTCAGTCTGCACAGAACGGAAGGGACGCTAACTGTGGCCAACGCAGCAAGGCCAGATATTTATCTCACCTAGTTAGCAACAAATGGTGCATGTGGATAGATGGCTCGGCAAGCCGGAACACTCATATATCCTGGAGATGTTGATGTACTAGACACAAAAAATCAAAAACTGGTCATTGTAAAACAGACAGAGGGCACATGAGTGAGCCAGCAGCTGACTTCTCAGAGAGTAAAGGACAGTGACACAGGCCTGGCCCACAGCCCTGACTATCTTTTGCAATCTCTGTTGGCTGGCTTTTCCTCCTCTTCTCTTGCATAAGGGTCTGCTCTTGGCTTCCTCCATTCTCCTTGGATGACTACAGCTGTTCCCACGCTTCAGAAGTGAGCCTGCTCTTGATGACTCCCAAGCGGAGTCTGTACTTCTGTCGGGGGCTCAGGGTCAGTAGGTTCAAGTGCTCACTGGACACAGCCAGGTGGATGAGGGCAAACGTTCATGGAAATTCTGAGCTCTGAAGCAATAATGACTCCCGTGATGCTTCCTCAGTCTTAAAACAAACAGATTTCCAGGAGGGAGAAGGTGGCGAGAGGGTGGCCACATTGTGTTGCTATGCCTGCTCCCACTGAGGCCAGGTGGATGGGGGCGGGGGGGAACACTAGGGGTGAGGGAGAAGTTCCCAGGTGTCAGGTCCTTTTAGCCTCTTTCAGCAGTGGACAGTAGGTTCTGATGGTGGGCAGGCCTCTGGCCTTGAGATAAACATGGACTTACTTGGAGCTTTCAGGAGATTTGGCATGCGTTACGGCAAGCAGGGGCAGGCTAACGACTGCAAGGCCAGGTGGCCTGCTAGGGTGTTGGCGTTCCATGCACGGTGTGTCCACCCTGTCGAACTGTGGCACGCTAGCTTACAGCAGGGGCAGGCTTCTATACCCATTAGAACAAAGGAGGCTGCATGTACCTGAGAACAAAGAGGCAGTGTACCCAAAGGCAACACCTGCTGGTCCTTCAGGGCCGATACGTTGGTTGCCCATGGACTCAGTCTCCCAAGGCTCTGGGATAAGATGGGCTTCAAGGCTAGCTAGTTGGCAGATGCCAGAAGGAGCAGCCATCTACAGAGAGGAACAGGGAAACCAGCCCTCTCCCACCTGACACCAGGAGACAGACGTGATTCCTTAAAAAGTAGGTCGCTTAGTGAAACAATATGCTAAGAACTCTAAGAGCTGTCCATATTTATGCTCTGTATAATTGTTTATGGGACCTCTCTGATGGGTGATAAGGAAAATTACTCAATTTTTGTGGAATTTGCGTAAGTCTTAGGATACTAGGGCTTTTCTAGCTTCCTTCAGTAAAGTCATCATATGCTTAAATAAAATGCAAAATATTCTAAAGAATGCAAGAAAAATCTTCCAGAATGAATGACTGTTGAGTAGTCTCTGCCCCCTGCCCCCTCTTTCAAGGTCTTCTGCTGTGCCTGACCCCTGCCTCTACTGGAAGCATAACATAACTCTCCTTTCTTTGTTTCCACCGTCACATCTCAGGCCAGCTAACACCTTTACAAAGAACATTATAAAACAAACAAGCTGAAAATAATAAAGAACACATGTCCTCGCATACAGTTTTAGGACTTGAAATCTAGGCATAATCTCATCTTTAATTTTCTTTTTAGAAAGGAGGAAACCAAGGCCCAGAGAGAGTGAAAAAGGCCAAGGCCACAAAAGTGCCATGGGGTAAAGGTAGGACCCCAGCTCAGTGACTTACCTCCCTGCCTTACATACGCCTCATTTTCTCAAGCTACTCCTCTTAAAACTAGGGCCTTGATTCCTTTCCTCCATCCTAAGGTTCACTCCTCCTGGGCTTTCTGCCACATGGCTTCCCAGCACCATCTCGGTTCCCTGGCTCCTGAGAACTGGTTTATCCAGATATCTTGCTACACTCACAGTCAAACTCCAACTGCTCGAATAAACCAACCAATGTTCCCTGTAGCCTTTCCGCTCAGTTCCGGTTTTCTATCTGAGCAGCGTACAGTGGCACTGCCTGGTGGTGGGGACTGATACCCTTGAGTCTCTGCGAGTGGCCATGATCCAGGTGACTTGTTCCAACCTCTGTAGGAGTCTACGGCGCATCTCCCAAACAACCTGGGGAAACACACTCTCAAAACTCTCAAGATACTAATGCCTTAATCCCAGGATGACTCCTATAACTGCACGTGTACGTGTGTTGATACACGCACAATCTCACTCCCACCATCAAAATTAGAACCTATGTATTGAGGAGGATGATTCTTGCTGTAGTATTTAGCCCAAAACAGCGTAGAGGCATTTGAAGAGCATGGGTTTTTTATGGCATGATGCAGTGAACTCCATGCTGTGCTGGGAGTCATCATAATGTGTTTCTGGTCCCCACATTGCTGGCCAGGACTCTAAGAGCCCAAACTGCGTGCTATCAACTCAGGGTATCTGGGGAACCAAGCTAGGTCAGCAAGAATTTGATTTGCCTGGGCCCCCCAAACCTCATAAAATGGTAGTTTTCAAATCTCTTTGGCTGTGTCTGAGGGATTGAGAGGAGGAACAGCCTCCATCTGTACCCCAAACAGAAATAGGGAATCGCTGCTAAGCCACAAAACCCCAAGGGCCCTACTCTGTACAAAACTCGTTGAAGGACACCTCTGAGCCTCTTGGGGAAGCAACACACAACAAATGGCCAAGGAAAGCCATCTATAAATATTAATAAATGTCTCAAGTCTTCCCAGTTCAATTTACAAGACCAGTATAAATTACTCTGCTGCCAAAACCAGACATTTCAGAAAACCAGTATCTCTCATTAATATAAGAATGCTTCAGAAAATGTTCACAAATTTAGTGATACAAAAAGATTAATTCTGGTATACCCATACAACAGAAATCTACTCAGCAATAAAAATGAACAAACACATGACAACATAGATCAATCTCAAAAACATTACACAAAGTTAAAAAAGCCAGATAAACGTGTGTGTGTGTGTGTGTGTGTGTGTGTAACTCTAGGAGAAACAAATCAATGGGCCACAGAAAGCAGATCAGTGGTTGCCTGCCTGCAGTGGGGAAGATAGGGGTAAGGAACTGGTGTGAGGCCCCAGGAAACTTTGGGGTGATGGAAATGTATATCTTTATTGTGGTAGTGGTTACATGGACACGGACATATAACTCTCACAAAACATTAAAATGTATACTTGACCCAGGGGCTTTTTTTAATATGTAAACTATAGCTCAAAAAAACTGATTTTAAAAATATCTGCAAAAGCAAACTTGTCTAAGGGAGGCCCTATTCTTTTACGGGCCACAGTATTTGGTGGTATTGCTCATGAGAAAGAGGAAAACTCACTCATAGCACCAAGGAAGTGGTGGGAAAGGTGGTGACAGTGCAAAAAGCATAAAATAATCAAGCCAGACGCCAACACGAAGAACCTTGACTATTCAATAACTCAAGAGAAGACACAATATGTTTAAAACCCATGGGCTTAATGTCTCTTGACAGTCCCTGCGACTTCAGGCTTACAAGGGTTAAGTCCTGTCCTTCAAGTCCTAAAAGCCTTTTGTCATTGTTAACAAGGCTTCCCCCTGACAGGTACCTCAGAGCTTAGAGAAGTGCCAGGCGGCAGGCAGCAAGGAAATGGGGGCCTCAGTCCTGCAACCACAAGGACCTGAATCCCAACAGCCACCTGAAGGAGCTTGAATGCTGTTCCTCCCCTGAACCTCCGGAAAGGACTCAGCCCTGACCTCACCTTGATTGCAATCTGTGAGATCAAGAAACTAATCCCACCCAAGTTTCTGACCTAAAAAACCGTGATGTAATAAATGTGGACTGTTTTAAGCCTCTACTTCATGGTAATTTGCTACTGCGCCAAGAGAAAATTTAGTGCATGTTGTAACAATAGTAGCCATATATAGGAACTCTAGATTGTATTAGACTAAAATAAATAAATAAAAGCAGAGAAGAGAGACTCCGTTCCATTACTCTTTCCTTTCATTCAAGTTTCATGATGAAAATAATTAAAAATATGTACATCTCTTGGTTCATGTCACTAACATTAACCTTTCAATTTCCCCTATGGTTTTATCTGAATTATTCCAAGTACTAAAATTTCACATGGAGAGAAAATATCTTTATATTAGATCTTCTGTTTGATTCAAAAGATTTGAGGTTTTCTTGATTATGGTATGGAACTGAACTTTGCTAACAGACTTTCTTTGATTTCTGAAGGAAAGTATATTTAACATTTTATTCTATATACAGAGCTTTGATTTTAAAATTAATTTTTATTTAAAACCCAGACACAGGACTTTCAGTGCATTAACCTTATAAATATACAACAAAGTCCCTAAGTCAAACTAAGTTTTCACTTTTAAAAAGATGGGATTTCCCAATTAAAACCAAAATGGTTTCTTGGTAATTGGTAACGTATTCTCCCTTCACTCTTCACTAGGTGAAAGCAACTTATTAAACACCTTTTTTCTTCTTAAAAAGTTTTGATGCGGAAGGGGGAGAAGAGTTGGGGGAGGGGAAGGGGGAGGAGCAGGGAAAGTGCTGGAAGGGTTCGGTCAAGGAGCTGGTGTGAAGGACCCGTGGACATGAGCAACAAGGTGGGTATCGACTGTGGGAGAGTGAGCAGGAGGGTGAGGCAGGGGAGAGCAATGGGAAAAATGAAACAATTGTAATAAAACAATAATAAACAAAAAAAATTTTTTTAAGTTACGAATGAAATATTTCGCTTAGAGCCCTGGCTGGTGTGGCTCAGCGGACTGAGTGCTGACCTGCGACCCAAAAGACTGCTGGTTTCATTCCCAGTCAGGGCGTTTGCCTGGGTTGCAGGTCCCCAGTGAGGGGTGTGTGCAAGAGACAACCAATCAATGTATCTCTCACACATTGATGTTTCTGTCCCTCTCTTTCTCCCTCCTTTCCTTCCCTCAAATAAATAAATAAATAAACGCATGATTTACAAATAAAATAAAATACTTTGCTTGGAAATTTGACACTGTAATATCCAGGCAGAGGCGAAACTGACACATGGCTCTTTGGAAACCAGTGGCGTTTATGTCATTCCAAAAGTTACCTCTAAAATCGCTTGCGTTATAAACAAAAATTTAATGAATTATACATTTTTATAACACAATTGTCCAAAAGGTTTTCCCAGCTTTTTGTCTTTGTTTTTGCTTGTATACCCAACTTTGAGGGTGCAGGGGCCTGCCTGGGCCAGGCCTGCGCTTTCAGTCTGCACCAGGAGAAATGTCATGTTCAAAAGGTGAGTCTCTGGGAAGATCCTACTGTTCCCTAATTCCGGGTGACAATTTCACAATACAAAAGTCAGTACTCTCCATACTTCCCAGCTTTTCATCCACTCCTCAGTGCCTAGGGTTATCCGCATAGCTCGCAGACATTCAGAGTTTTTAAAAAGAATTCTTGCACTGGATTTTCATAAGATACTTACCTATAGAGCTTCCAGCTCTTTAGTTTTGCTTTCTCCCTCTTTATAGTTGCCATATTGAATTACAATTGTCAATCACGGTCTATTAATAAGACAAGACTGCACCTTAGAAAGCTGCTCTAAGGCCACTGTTAAAGACGCCAGTCTGAGCTACTGGATAAGGAGATGCCTCCTGGTGGGAAAAAAAAGATGCCCAGACCAAGAACCCTCACCACCTGAGACATGTGGGTAAGGCCATCCTGGATCTTCCATCCTGGATACAAGCAGCTAATAGCCACATGAATGAACCTCCATGAAACCAGCAGAGGGGCTGCCCAACCAGTCCACGGGATGGTGAGATATGCAGGCTCAGAGGAATTAAATAACTTGCTCAAGGTCACACAGATGGGAGTGGCAGAGCTGGAGCTGAACTCTGGGCTGCCTGAGACCAAGTCGAGACTCTTACACACTTCACCACCTGGGCTCTCTTGCCTAGTTAGCTAACTGCAAGCAGCTTCTTCATCTGAAAAGTCAGGATAATACTAAGCAGAAGGGTTGGGAGCTTGAAGAGGTGCTTTCATTTTGGAGTCATCAGTTCTTACCAAGAGAATTCCCTATTTTCTAAAATGCAGAAAATTATGCCACTGGTCATTTGATGGAGTTTTCCCACTCCTTTAAACTTACTTGATGAGGATTTGTCATTTAAAGAGATACGAAAGCATTTACATATGCCCTGAACAATAGATTATATTTTTAAATAATTGTTGTTGGTGCTTTGTTGTTGCTGTTGTTATAATTGCATTCAGTGTTTAGATTTTCAAGCCAATGGCCCAAGAATTAATGTGCCTCCTTCAAGATTTTGTTTCTCACCCAACAGTGTCCTAGGCATGAAGAAAGGAGTGTTAAATACTGTCAATTTTCAACTGAACTGTCACTGCATGAAGACAGGCCTTTCAGTATAAGTTTGTTCCCAGATGCTTCAGCCTGAGAAGAAACAGCCCAGGCACCATGATTTTTAAAAACGACTGCCCATCAAAACAGTACAAAGTAGACAAGTTTTCATTTATTTTATTTGGAACATTCCTGTTGGCAGCCGCACCCAATTGGTTAATGGAATATTCTTGACTCATTAAACAGACTCATTGAGGGAAAGGAGCCACTAGGGCTGGGTGGCATAAGGAGCCACCCTTGCTGTCCTGTGGAACATTCTCCAAAAGTGGTGGTGCCTTTTTTGACGACTCCCAAAGATAAAGCATTGACAGGATGGTATGAGCATCATGATGAGAGAAAGCAGCATGAAAACAAGACTGTGAGACTTGATGGGAAGGAAGTTAAAGGCTAGAGACTCTTTTACATACTTGCAGTGAACCACAGGGTCCGGGGTGTGAGGTCCCAGCTCCTGGGCTGAGCACTTTCATGCTAGGACCTGGCCTTACCTCTGCATACCAACCTGCCCTCGCTGTTCAGTCCAAGAGCAATCATGGCCCCTCCTCTGGGACCCTTAGATCCCAGTCTTACTTCTCATGCTACCCACACTCCCGAGCAGGAAAGAAGCTGAGAACGCTGATTCTCTGAGCTGTTAAACAGGCCAGGGCCAGGAATGGTGCCTGTCAACCATTTGCTACATGAATTCATGCCAAGCCTTTCGATCTGTGTCCCATATTTCTGAAAGGAGAACTGGACAGTTCTTCATATTATTCCAAAAAAATAACTGTAAGTGGCGGTTAAAACTTTTGATAGATGTGTGAATTTTAATGAAGCTGCATTGGCAGGAAATTTCAGTTCCATGTAGACCAAATCTCATTACAGTCATGCAACTGCAACAAAAATAATCCCTAACTCTTACCAGGACCCACTTTTTCTAGCAATATTTACTACCACATAACTCCAGTGCCACCCAAGACTGGGATAATCCCTTGGAGTTTTTAAGTGTTAAATTTGACCCATTAATACTGAGAAGAAAAACTCTCTAGCCAAATACTAAATAACCTTTCTTTTACGCACTATTCCCATCAATGACTGAATAGTTGTATAGCACTTTAAGATATTTAATATCAAGACCCACTTCTTTTTTAAATACCATTATGGTCATTTGTTATTTACATGTCATCTCTCCACTCCCCTGACTCTAATCTTCCCAGTCCCCTGCCCTGATACCTGAACTACCCCCCAAATGGCACATCTTAGCTCAAGGTCTCTTTAGGAGAAGCCTGGGTGATAGATGCTAGATTCATTGCAGTGATCACTTCATAATATATACAAACATCACATCATTATGTTGTACATGTAATAAAATGGTATATATCAATCGTGCCTCAATTTAACAAAGGGAATTGGTGGTATGTAAATTATACTTCAATAAAACTGTTAATAATTTTGTTCTAACTCTGAAATTCACGGTTGGGAAGGACTGCCCGGCTCCAGGGCTCTCACCTCACTGTGGGTTTGGTGAATGGAACCCATCAACCCTGCAGGCTATGGCAGAGCCCTAAGGAGAACAATTGAGTCATGTGTGTGAGCTCACAAGAAACAGTTTAAAACACTCAGTCCCACTAAGTCTACCATTCATCTCAAGACTTTACACAAACACGAGCAATAAAATTTCCCAACTGGAAGCAGAAACAATATAGTTAACTGAAAAGTGATAAGGAAGGAATTAGGCTTTCCAAAACTAATCAGCTTCCATAAATATGAGCACAAACAACTCTGCTCAAGAGAAAACAATCTTTCTTTTTCCTTCCTACATGGGAGTTTCGCCCCACAGTATTATAAACAAAAAGAAAGACTAGCCAGCCACAAGGAAGGAGGAAAAACCCTATAGACTTTGCCATTTCCCTGTTTTGTTTATTCTACCCCAGAAAGAGGGGCATGAAGTCACATAAACTCCTGTACCCTAGAGGCTAAGACTTTTTAAAATTGCACTTTATGTTAAATAAACAAACTTTCTGAATCACTGCCATTTGTTGGAGAAGAATGTAAATCTGGACTTAATGGGCCTCAGATGTCCTTTAAGGCTGTCTGAACATGACCATGAATGGAAAAGTACTAAGCCCCAGAAGGTAGTAGTGTTCATGGCTGTGGGTCTGCTCAACTGGAGACTTTCCCCTTCCTTTGGAGAGGAATTCTGGCCCCCGTACACCTACAACTTGAGGGGAACAGCTGTAGGACTATCCAACAGGGGCAAAGGGGGAGGGGTTCAGGATGATGGTTGACAGAGCTTCTGATGTCACCCCAGAACACAGTAGAAATAAAAAGCAAGAGTTACCAGTTACTACCCTGGCTGGAGTGGCTCGGTTGGCGTATCATCCCATAAAACCAAAAGGTTGTGGATTCGATTCCTGGTCAGGGCACATTCTTAGGTTGCAGGTTTGGTCCCCAGTCAGGGTCCATATGAGAGACAACCCATCGATATTTCTCTCCCTCCCTTTCCCTCTCTCTAAAATCAATAAGCATGTCCTCAGGTGAGGATAAAAACAAAAACAAACAAACAAACAAAACAAAAAGAGTTGCCAGTTATCAAGCTTATTATAAGTACATTAAACTTTTCCCCTGAGGACACCCCCACTTTGCCCACATGTCTCCATTCCAGCCTCCTTTGATATACAGAACCCATCTGCAAGTGGGAACTTCTAAAAGGACCTCCTCCAAAGGGAGATGTCCCCCTGCGAAGGGGAAGGACCCAGTTCACCTCCTTTGATCAAATGTCTCTACGCTTGTCTGTGGCTTCAGAAGACTCTGGAAAAGAGAGAAGTGGCCTGGACTCGCTTCTTAAAAGTGGTTAAGATCATGAAAAACACAAAAAGACTGAACAGCTCTCAGACCTGACAAGTGTGGAGAGGCATGGCAACTGAATACAACGTCTGAAGTTGAGTTCTTAGTCATGTGCCAGCGTCTCTTGGTTTCAACAAATGTACTACGGTAATGTTGGCAAGATTTTAAGATAAAGGAAACTAAGGTAAGGGGTATACAGACATTCTCTGTACTTTTCTGCAACTTTTTCTTTAAACCTAAAAGTAGGCCAAAATAAAATGTTTTTAAAAATGATAATCTGAAAAATCAAATAAAATCCATGATGAAGGCACAGCATAAAAACCTACAGCAACAGGAACAGCAGACATTTACCAAGCATTTATAATATGCTAGATACTGAGTCAAGCACTTGACAGACAGTAGAAATCAAATCCTCTCAACAACTCTATGACATGAATCCTAATTGCATCTCCATTTCTTAGATGAGGAAACCGAAGCTTAGAGAGGCGAGGTAACTGGCCCATCACAATGGCCCATCACAAAACTGGTAGGGGCAGAGGCAGAATTCAGACCTAGACAGAACAGCTGCAAAGATTGTTTCTTACTTGCTGCAGCATAGCACCCTCTATTCCACCACTTCTTCTCTACACAAGAGAAACACTGAACAGTTACTCAAAGGGATAAAATAGCACCTACTAATGGAGTAAACATATTAGGGCTCTTAATAGGAAGAGAGGGGAGGAGCCCTGAAGGGCATCGCTCAGGTGGCTGAGTGTCATCCTGCAAAGTTGAAGGTCATCAGTTCTGTTCCCTGTCAGGGCATATGCCTGGGTTGCAGGCCACACCTTCCCTGGGTAGGGGTATGTGAGAGGCAACCAATCTGTTTCTCTCACACACACACTGATGTTTCTCTTTTCTCTTTCTCCCTTCCTTCCCTGAAAGAGAGAGAGAGAGAGAGGCTCTTTCCCTCTTTCAATTATCACAATCTGTATTCATATTTTTAACAATACAAGGAACAACTAAACATGGTAAAACTCTAAAGAAAGATCTGAAATGAAAATCAAAAACTATCCCTGAACACCTGACCTCTGGTTCCAATGATCAGAGTAAGAAGAGCTATGTTGAAGGTCCAAACATATCAGAATTAATGGACCACGAGAATATAGATTTGCTCATCAAATCCTTGTACATGAGAGCTCCAATAGCCCTTAGAACTTTATAGGAGTGAATTTAAAAAATAAACAAATGGAGCAGGGAGAGAAGTCCTAAATCTCTCTCTCCCTGGGAACTGACGTACACAGAACAGGTAAAAGCCTTGGGAAGGTAGAAGATGAAGTGTCGGCTAATGAGCACTCACAGGCTGTTGAGGAAAGCTGGGAGGTTTAAGCGGCATCACTGTGTTTTTAAATTAACATGAAACAGGTCGGCCAGGCTTTCCCCAGGAATCAGTATAGGGTTAGTGAAGAAATAATAAAGTTCCTTATTAGCTAGGAATGTTTTCCGCTGCAAATAATGGAAAACCTAATGAACAATGGCAGAATTACCATAAGGACATTTTTTTCCCTTAACAAGAAGTCTGGAAATGAATGATCTCAGGAGTCATTCAGCAACTCAGCAATTTTGTGAAGACTGCAAGTCTTTCCATCCCTCTGCTTAATCATACCCAGTATAGAGGCCTTTTATACATATTTTTTCACTTTATGATCACAAGATAGCTGCCATAGCTCCAGGCATCAGCATCCTAAGCTGAACAGGCAAGCAGAGGGATACGAACTTTCTCTTCACATGGGCCTGTTGATGTGGGAAGAAAACCTGTACTAGTAGCTCCCAGTTTAAATCTCCCTCAGGTCTTGATGGCCAAACTAGGTTTAGTTCCTATTATGAAATGAATGGTGCCTGTCCCCTCCCCAAATTGATACGTTGAAGTCCTAAACCCCAGGACCTCAGAATGTCATCATATTTCAAGACATGGCGTTTAAAGAGGTGACTAAGTTAAAATGAAGCCATTAGAGTGCCCTGACTCAACCTGATTGGTGTCCTTAAATGAGGAAATTCAGACACAGAGACACCAGGAGTGTATGCACATAGAGGAAAGACCATGTGAAGACACAGCAAGAAGGTGGCCATCTGCTGGCCAAGGGAGAGGCCTCAAGAGAAGATGATCCTGCTGACACCTTGACCTTGGACTTCCAGCCTCTGGACTGTGAGAAACTAATTTCTGTGGTTTTTTTTTCCACTGGGCCACCAAATCTGTGAGGGTTCTGCTATGGCAGCCCTCGTAGATTAATGCAGTCCCCTAGCTGCAAAAGAGTCTGTACAAAGGAGACTTAGGAAAAGAAGTGGGATGGCCCAATGATCTTAGGCTGCGTATTCTCACCCCATACAAAACCGGCGTTTATAGCATATAAAGGATTGAAGGAGGAGCTATTGAGTAGACACCTAATAATACTCACCACAACTCTTAAGAAATAGCTGGATTACAATTCTCCCTCTGCTACTTAGTAGTACACATGGATAGGACACAATTCTTTACTTCAGTAAAATGGGGGTAATGAATAGTTCTTCTCCTTTCTACCCCCAACTCTGAAATTCTGAACCTGAGCAGGTGCTCTCCTCAGAAAGACTTTGTTTCCAAGACAAATAAAAACAGAAATGCACACAGTGTATACTTTCTACACTGCAGGTACCTTAACACATGTGGACCAGCAATTTTATACAAAAGCTAATGCAAGAGCAAACATGAGTTAACTCATATAGCAAACTATATCCATCTGTTCATTAACACATTGCTGACCAGCAATTTTATAGCAAAAGCTAATGCGAGTGCAAGTGCGAGTTAATTCATTATTGGTCAACAACATTGGGGCTGCTTGAAAACACAAGTTTTTTGTGACCGGTTGACAATATTTGCTAATATTGTATTTCAACTTTCAATTATTCAATAGCTTATTTCTCAAAAGAATCAATTCAGCACATTTGAATCTTCTTTCCTAACATTTTCAAGGCGCAGGAAGCCAGAGCACATTAAAGAGCTATAAATGTGCAGGCACACATGCATACAGGCACATGAGTATACAAGCACACAGGCACACAGACACATAAGCACACAGACACACATGCACACGTGCATAGAGGACACATGCACCTGGGCATGTGTGGACACATGCATGCAGGCATATGGGCACACAACCACACAGGCATACAAGCACACAGGTACACATGCACACAAGCACACAGGCATACGGGCACACATGTACATGGGCACTCATGCACACATGGCACACAGGCACACATGCCTCCACAAAATGAAAGACTTGACATTATTCACTATTAGATTATAAACCTCCCAAGGGCACGTGTGGTTTTCAGTCATTTCTGACATCCCATAGGCCACTGCACTGACAGGCCACAAGTGTCCCTTTCATAAATAAATGGAAAACACAGCCTGGGAAACCCATCTCATGATTCATGCCTTTCCCAAAGACTTATCAAAGACTAGCAATTAATTTGTGCCTCTTTCTAGAAGATGGGTCTCAACATCTTCAAAGTCAGTCAAGGATCACTACTTTCTTCTCTAAACAGCTTCACAGAATAGGAAAACCATCATTATGAAATAAGTGTTTCTCTTATATTAAGAAGTTTCATTTTTCAAAGTGCCAAAAAACAAGCACACAAAAAAGATGCACTAGTTAATATACAGCATAATGATTAGGGGAGTGAAAATAAATTGACCTCTATCACATGACTGATTCTTTCCCCCAAATTTTAGTTGGATTAAAGATTTAAATGTATAAAACAGAAAACATGGGTTATTGAAAAAACACCCTAGCTAATGGAAGAATTTCTAAACATGTTCAGAAGCAAAGAAAGAATAACTTTGCCACTGAATAAAAGTTCAAATGTATGAAAAAACTATCAGAAACAAAACCAAATGACAAGTGATTAAGTAGGGAACTACTGAAAATACCTGCCAGAAAAGGGTTCTTTTCCTTTATGTTTGTCCTCAACTTGGAGGGTTATGGGCTGGGAGGGGGGAGAAAAGGGGAGAAATGGGGAAATGGTGCAGGGATTAAGAAGCATAATTGGTAGGTACAATATAGACAGGAGGAAGTTAAAAATAATATAGGAAATGGTGAAGCCAAAAAACTTATATACACAACCCATGGACACAAACTAAGAGGGATGGGATTGCTGGAGGGAAGGGGTCCTGGGCAGAGGGGAGCAAAGGGTAAGGAAATTGGGACAATTGCAACAACGTAATAAATTATACTTTAAAAAGTTTTTTAATGAAAGATCCTCAAATCTATAAGACATAGATAAATAATACAATCAGGAAATGTACGTGAGCAGATTATTTGGGAGTAAGACTGGAAGCTTACTCTTCAGGAAATATGAATTTAAATGAAAATATAATGCATTTATTTTAAGGTTGGCAAAGTGAAAATTCTGATGGTACATGTACGTGTGATGGTGTGTACCAGCAGGCATTTTCATACATTGCTTCTGGAATTTAAAATGCCATATCTTTTGAAAGGACAATCTGACAACATCTGTCAAAACTTCCCAGACCCTTTAATCAACCCCCAAAATACACCTCTAAGTCAAAGTAATTTTTAAAGTACAAGTTACAGATACATGTAGATTTAGGATATTTATTGTAGCATTGTTTGCAATAAAGCAAAACAACCTAAACATTCAATTATACTAATGGTGAAATACATTAGTGCATTCGTAGAATAGCAATTTTTTTTAATGAGTAAATCTAGGTTTACTGAAATGGAAAACATCCAAATGTACTAAGTGAAAATAGCAAACTTCAGAACAAGATGTCCAATATGCTTCCACATATATGTTACATGTATATATCGTATATCTATACATACATACATCTGTATGCTTGTATGTGCCTAGAACATTTTTGAAAGGATATGCAAAATTCTGTTAACTGTGGTCATGTCTGGAAATGATTCCGTTTGAAATTTTTACCATGATTGTGTATTGCTTTAGTAATAAAAAATATATAGTTAAAATACAAAAAGCCCATGCTGCTTCCTCTGAAATTCCTCAAATGGGGGAAATTAAACTAAAAATGTTAGGACTTTTCACTTCCTCTTAAGAGCTTTTGGAGACAAGGGGAAACGCCATATGGAGAGGAATCTCTTGTGTGAATCTTAGGGCTCAGTTAGAAATGGAGTATTCTGAAAGCCTCCGCATTTGGGTGTGGAAGGGGCTGAAGAGCTGAAGAACTGAGGCTGGCCTCTTAGGGCCACCTCGGCTTCAGTGCCTCAATGGGTAGGAAAAGCAGCGGGACTCTCTTGCCTAATCTCTTCCTGACTTTAGAATTAAAACCAGCTCAGGAGGGAAGGCGAAGGGGTGGGTGAGGGAAGGCCCCCTGGGAAAGACATCAAACGGAATGGAAGCATCTCTGACCTCCGGGTCACAAGCCACTTAGAACAAACGCTGCCCTCGCCTGCAGCCCACCCTGGGCGCCAGCGCTAGAAGCCAATCCGGAGTGATTTAGGAAATCGGCCCAGCCCCGGGGCTGGGGCGGGCAGGAAAGGAGCGATTAAGGGTGAGAGGGAGAAGCGAGGCTTCCTCGGGAATGAGCACATTTGGAAGCAAGGCAGGAAGGGGGCAGGAAGCGGCTCTCATAAAACAATCTGACAATTATGTGTCAGTCTAGTAGAAGGGCTCTGGAAATGATGGGGCTGCCAGCCGCACTCCCAGGCCTGGCCCCCTGGCGATTTCCTCGGGGCCGCAATGAGCTGCAAGAGGAAATTATATTTGGGGCCAGGTGTTTGTTCCTCTACATTTGGGTTCAATGTGGGGCCGAGAATATTGTGCTCCCATGCGGGGGATACAAATCAACGTTTCTGCCGTAAAACTCGGAGGCTGCACTGATTCCAGGTGGCCTGGTGCACTGGCTTTGCTGTCACCCTACCTGGCCTTTACCAAACACTCACTCTAGCCAGGTGCCCCACCGACACAGACCCACCGCACGCTTCAGGCCTACTGAGACCTGGGGAGGGTTCCCCAGCTTGACACGGATGAAGAGCTGGGAGTGGCCGGAACTGAACCCAGATGTTCTTTCTTCAGAGCCCCAAACTCAAAATCCAGTTGATAACATATTTTATGGAGGTCTTCCATAAGAGCAACCAGAACCATTATTTTATATGCGTATCTGGAAGGAAGGGGGTTCTAAGCAGACTCCTACCTAAACGTAGGGGCCACCTTCACCTTGTCCATCATTCATTTTTGCAGCCGTTCCCTTGTATCTATTAAGTACTGATGGGACAACCAGCAGAATTAGATACTTTGAAATTATGAGGCCCATTCCTGTTTCTCAAAACAAGAGATCACATTTTACAAACTTAGAGTCCAAGTGTATTTGTAGTCTTCTCCAAGGCCTTGACATGTTCTGGGTTAGCCCAGAGCAGACACAGGCCTTCCAGCCCTTGGGAACAAGGAGAGCCATTCCCAGTACATATTTATGGAATCTAGAGGCGATGGGACATTTGTTCAGAGGCCTGTAGGACAGCCTGACTCTGCCCACTTGGCCTGAGAGAGTTTGGCTCTTAGAAGGTCCCCCTATGGCAGCTGAGAGGGTCCAGGGGAGCAGCGGTCAAGTGCCCTGGCTGAGTCCGCCCATCACTAGCTGTGTGACCCTGGGCCAGGAGCTTCACCTTTCTGAGCCTCATCTGTAAGGTGAGGCTGTAATGGTGATTAAATGAAACAATCAAGTTTCCTGTTGAGCGAGGATACTTCCTGAACACAGTTAAGCACTCATTACACCTTGGCCATGACCCTGAAGGCCTGTGCTGTGTGCTTTGTTAGAACAGCCAATCCTGCTCTCGCAGCCTCTTCCAGGAACAAAACATTCCCAAGGCACCAGAAATGCCCTCCTTCCTCCCCAGCTCAAGTTTGTGATGCCCAAATGACATTCATCTGTGTTAAATAAACTATCCTTGATAACATGATTATTTCCTTAGTCGCACATTTATGGATTGCTCGCCAATACGGAGGCAGACGATGCGCACGTAGGCATGAACAAGATTGCTAGAGCTGGCCCTCCAGGTTTAGGCCCCACACCTACCACTTGGCAAGTTATTGGATATCTTTGAACTGTTATTTCCTCACGTAAAAATAGAGATAATGATGCTAGCTTTTATCCTATCAGCTAATAGTATCAGATGAAAGAATGTAAAATTATAATGTACCTGGCTTCAGGTAAGGACTGGGTGATAGCTATTATTATTTTAGTTATTGTTGCATTGAAATTGAACAAGCAAAGCCAACCAATAATCCTTAACTTACAAGATAAATAAACAACACCCATGTTCTCTACCTCGTTGAGTTCAATAAAGCAGAACTTACATGCCGATTAGAATGTTTGGGTGAAATAAACTCCAATAGCATACTGAGCAGACATCTTTTAGTTTCCTGCAAATTTCACTGGGAAACAAATGCCTGCTGAAGCTGGTGGTAAAGGTGTCCTCAAGGCTTCAGATTCACAGTTTTATGTTAACTGGTTCAATAAAAGAACCTTCCAGGACATCTATTGCCAGAGACTATTTCCTAGAGATGACAGGATTGACCCCCATCCTTTGGGCAACTCCTGTGTTTTATGAAGAGACCCCTAAGTTACAAACACCACCTCACTGCTCTCGGATTTCTGATATATTGAGTCCCTAAAGCACTATTATTGTCTTGCAATCATTTAAGATGGCATTTCATGTGCAGTTATTTATTCTCCATATTCCTTATCTAAACTGACTACAAGCTTTTCATTCTTTTCATTCACCCCTCTGTCCTGGTGTCCTGCACATAGTAAGTACTCAAGGAACTTCTGGCTCCCCAAATGTTACTTAGCATCTCCAGTTTTACTCCTTTGGATTGGCAAATGGATCAAACGCAGCATTCAAATAAAAAAGGGGGCCAGGAGGGGGCAGTGATGGGGCAGAGCTGGTCAGAGAAAGGGAAATGCTGGTTATTATCCTAGATGACTTCAGGACAAACAGAAAACATTTGGATTTAGCCCAGGAGAGGGTGCTGCCTACCTCCAAGGCAGCCTCGCCCAGAATGCTGGGCAGGGCCCGTCCCTGAACCGAGGCGGGGGCTTGGGCTTCTCAGCAGCCCTTTCACCAGGGCAGGGAGCACAGTGCCTTTGATACAAGGAACCCTTCTTCTAAATTAAACAGGCAGGAAACTAGGGAGCATGAACGTAGCAGAACAGATGCAAAGCTTCTTTTGTTCTAAGTATTTATGCAACCAACTCGCTGAGCGCTGGAGATAATGTGAAAAAACCTTCATCACCACCCCACTATCGGTGTGTACTCTAATGTTGCTTTTAAAAGATTCTGAGAAAAGAGGGGAAGTGCTAAATGTAGGGACAGACGGATAGTTAGAGATCACAGGATACTGAACAAGCCCTTGCATAAGGTATCTGTTTCCAATGATGTTCACGGTCTTTGTGAAGGAATAACTTCTCTGGAGCTTGAGATCCAGAAGACTGGCCCTTCTATTCCTAGTTGCGCCCCTGATCCTTTCTCCCCAGAGCGCCCCAGCTTGCTCCTTCGTTTCTTGAGCCTTATACACCTTAAATGAGAGTAAGCACTAGCATCTTTTCTGCAATAAGATGGAACTTCTGCTCAGAATGCAGCTTAAACAATACAGTACTATCGGGAAACAGATCACTCACCTGCTTCTCATTTGCTTCTGAGAGTCAGATGCTATGCCTTCTCTGAACAGAAACCCAAATAACCGAAGTAGTAAGTGAATAGGAAATGAAATAGGAGTCAAGTTGTGGCTCCCGGCCGGAATCTAAGTTTAAAAAGCAACCTTGATACTGTTGGTGGGAGCGTAAATTACTAAGTACATATTTAGCATATTGTTTTACCTAGCAATTCCCATTCTATGAATTACTCCTACAGATATATTGATACGTATGCACAAAGGTATATATGCAAGTGAATCTGATGCAGCAACATTTATAACAGCAAAACTCTAGAAACAAACGTCTGTTAAGAGAAGGCTGGTTAAATTAATTATGGCACATCAACTGTATAATGGGATAGATACTATGCATCAGACAGAAGTCAATGTGTATATATATATATATATACACATTTGTGTTATGCGTATATATATATACACATATATATGTATATATATATTTTTAAAGAGGGTCTCTGTGAACATGAGAAGTTTCTAGAAGGATATCCCAAAAGCTTTTGACTTAATGACTTTTAGGAAGTGGCACTGGAGTTACAGGACACATTTTCCCCTTACAAAGTTTTGTACCATTTGAATTTTTTATATGTGTAACTTCTGTTACAATAAAAGCCAGTGTCAGTGAGTAGTAGTAGGCACTTCTTTCATCTGCCTTTAGAAGTGTTCTTGGTTTTAGAGTCCAAGTGCTAGAAGCACAAAAGTAGAAGACAATGGTGTGGGATGGGACCAGTCCCTGTAGCTGAGGGGAATGTGAGCTCAAATCACCTTAGATATGAAACCATTATTTCACTCTTTGATGCTAAGGTAGTAAGTGATGCTTTTATGAATGACCTTGACA
This sequence comes from Noctilio leporinus, assembly GCA_004026585.1. Lineage (NCBI taxonomy): Eukaryota > Metazoa > Chordata > Mammalia > Chiroptera > Noctilionidae > Noctilio > Noctilio leporinus. The sequence goes on from PVIW01004363.1 coordinate 30,632, forward strand.
ATATAGTGCAATGTCTTACAGCAACTAAAGATTCCATGATTTGTCAGCAAGAATGGGCACATTGTTCTCATCAGCTGAGAATGACACTGTGAGGCACACCCTTGAGCACTCCAATTAGAAGACAATTCAGCTAGTTGTATCAGCTGTGATGACACGCAAACTTCAAAAAACAGTCCCTTAAATAAAAGTTTTTTTTTCCTCCCATATAAAAGGCCTGGGAGATAGTCAGTGTATGATGTGCTATGTCTTCTCTGCTCCATCAAGCATGGCTTCAACCTTGTGGTATTGGATGGAGGGTTCTACATTTTAGGAAGTAGGATGGAAAAAGACACGAAGAAGAATAAGCAAAGTGTATACACATAAGGTCTCTTAAGTGAAGTTTCTAGGATCTGCGACTAGATACTTTTACCTACTTGCATGGGTCAGAACTCAGTCTTATGGCCTGCCTAGCTGCAAGGGAAGCTGGAAATTTCGTATTAATGCCAATGGGCTATAGGCACAGCTTAAACTTGGGGATTCTACATTATTACTATAGAAAAAGGAAAGTATACATACTGGAAGATGACTGGTGATCTCTGTAACACTGATCTAATCCACTTCCCCAACTCCAACTGCTTTCCAAAGATAAATTTATTTTCATCTCAGCAAATGGCATACATAAGGAAAAGCATCCTGCTTTGCCATATGCCCACCTTTGTGAGCTTAGGAAAACATTTTGAGAAAAGTTTTGCTCATCTTTTAACCCTGAAAGGAAGACAAGATGTCCTAGAATTTCACTCAGCTATGTTTCTCCCATTTTCTGCCACCAGCTCTAGAATCTTGAATGTGGATGGCATATACTAGTCACTGGGATAGGAAACATGTCATTCCCATAATAGTTCCACAATAAACGTCAACAGAATACAGAACTGGCCTGTGATGTAATTCAGAGACCATTTCCTGTGAAGGGAACAATATGCACTGGAATAGAATTCTATTTATGCTATGGGAAAGGCCCACGGGGCTTCAGATTCAGGTTGAAGGAAAGAGGAATTCACCAGCTGATTATACTGGATCCCTGGGGACTAAAAATAGTAGTTTTAATAAGTTATAAAGGAATTGGAACTTCTGAGATTCCCAAGATTAGGAAAGACTAAATCCTGTTTCTGAGTAACCTTGGCAGGGTCTCTAAGCATTTCTACTAGACACCCATCTTTGAAGTCACTAAAGATAGTGGTTCAGTAAATATCTACAAAGAGGGGATCTGAAGCCTGCCATATTTATCACTTACTGCAGGTTCCCAGACACAGGATGGCTCTTCACTGGGAATTCGAATGAGGGTGCTTTCCTGTGTGCCAGTCTGTGGGTCACCACGTAGCAGTATAAAGCCAAATGTTTAGACCCTAGCCTTCTGTCTTGTGAAAAGCAAGTCACTTCATGGTTCTTCGATCAGTAAATAATGTAAGGGTTTAGAGATAAAAGAATAGGGCATTAACATGAAAGCAACAGACTAAACAAGGCCCCTGCAAATGACTCAGAGAGGCAGAAGTCAGAGGCTCCTTGACAGAATTTCCTGATAATTATGAAGAAGCATTGCTCCAGACATGAGGATTTGTGATCACTTCATTTCAGCACCACTGGCCCCACCTTTGGACCCATCCTCCTGGACTCTTAACTAGTGGGGACTTAAGTGGTCATCATGCCAGTGAAGGTCTCAAGCTAGGAATCCATCCTCATACTCAACTGCCCACTTGGCCTATTCTCTACAGGATCTACCAAACTGCTCAAATTAGCATACAGCTACAAACCAACTGTTGCCTATATTTTTTAACTTTTTATTTATTGCCTTGAGGGGGTAAGGGGAGAAACACCAATTTAATTGGTCCACTTATTTACGCATTCATTCATTGATTGTTGTATTGCCCTTACCAGGGATCGAACTCACAACCTTGGTGTATCAGGATTATTCTAACCAACTGAGCTACCCAACCATAGCCAAGTCAACTCTTGAGTTCTCCCCAGACCTGTTTCCCAGCCTTCTCCTCCAACCAAACAGCCAGGGTATTCTGTCAAGTACTGGGCCTGAAAACCTCAGTCTTCCCTGGCTCCCCCTCCCACATCCCATCTCCAAGCCGTCAGCACATCTTATTGGCCCTGCCTTCAAAGCATACCCAGAACTGACCATTTCTCATCACTTTCACTGGCCCAGGTGACCATTCTCTCACCTGGGTTACTACAAAGCCTCCTCATTGGTCTTGCTGCTCCCCTCTCAACAACCTGCCCAACCCTATTCCACAGCAGAGTCCAGGCATCTCTTGGTTCCAGATCCTCTGGAGACCTCCCTATTTAACAGAGTCACAGTCCACATCCATACCAGGCCCTCAAGCCCTCCATGGCATGCCCTGCCTCTCCCACCTCACCTCCTGCACTTTTCCCTGTGCTCTGCTCCGGCCTCCGTGCTGCTCCACCAGCAAGGCAAGAGCTTAACACTGTCCACACGGCCCTCACTGCTCTTCCCCCAGCCATCTGCAAGGCCTGCTCCTTCGCTTCCTTCAAGTTGCTCTCAAATGCCCACCGCCTCCTCGATCAGAAACCCTCCCTGACCACCCCTTTACCCTACTTTATTTTCTTCATAATACTTAGTCCCATTTGATAAGTATGTATTTATTTTTTTACTGTCTGTCTCTCCCCACTAGGATACAGGATTTTTTCTCTCCTGAGAACAAAGCAGGCATATATTTAAAAAATAAGTGATGTTGTACATTGTCCAGCTTGATGTGGCATAAGGCAAAATAAATGCCCACAAGTACGACAGAAAACACAGTCACCTATTACAACATGTGTGGTCTTTTTTGTGTGATAGCCTATCATTTAGTATTTTAAATAACATATTAAAAATCAAGAGAAGGAATGTTTTTATTTGTTGGATAAATGAGGAGGAAAATCGTTTATTGGGCATCTATTATGTCTCAGGCACTAGTCCGCCTCTGGAGGGAGGGCATGAAGACAGGCGGGCCCCATTTTGTGCAGCTTATGTTACGGGGTTGGGGGTGGGTGGCATGGGGTACAGATAGAAGTAGAAAAAACTGAAAAGAATACCATAAATAAGCACACAGATTAATGAACAGCATCATTTCAAATAGTTTCTAGTGTATATTTTTAAGAAGTCTTCCTGAAGATTACCAACAAAACCACACCTGTTTTATGCATGACAATATACTTATGAGCCTCTTTCCTCACCCTCCCTGCCCCAAAATTCTGCACTATAAAGCACATATATATATATATATATATATATATATATATATATTTCACACATTAAGTTAATACAACGTGCCTTATAATTTCTTTTAAAGGATTAACTACACTATGCCAAATGTGCCTGGAAGGTGCCCATTGAAAATTAGTTGGTGATAAAGTGAACACCTGCAAACCTCTCTTAGCTATCCTGGAATCTTGGGGGATATTTCAGTGCATTGCTGGGAAGTTGTCTGCTCTTATTTTAGTAGAGTTGGTGAAAATTCCATATGGATTTCTCTGTTCACAAAACTAAATGAAAACCCAGAACCCCTTAAAATAAAAATAGATGTGTTTGGAAATCACAAGGGAAATGTTACTTATTCTCTGAGCATTCAGCTTCTGCTATCCCTAGTGGTGGGAATCTACACTGTCATTCCAAGTTCCTATAAACTTGGCAGGACTCTGTGTCCATTTGGAATTATAATAGCCCGGGTTTCAGTTTGGGGAGAAGGGAAGGAGTCGTTGCATTCCACCAAAAAATCCTCCAGCTGAACCTCAAGAAGCCAAAGCTTAAATGTCAATGGACATCTCCCAAAGGAAGGCTGTGTCTCCATCTAATGAGTTTACCTGGTTAATGTTCTCTTATGCTTGTCTTTCTTGGGCAATGTTGCTTGTTGCGGAAAATTCTGGTTATTTTATAAGGTGTTTTGTGGTTTTCTTTGCAACTGTACAGTAATTTTTCATAGTAAATACCCTAGGTGTTTCGGACCAAAAGTTCCATCCCCACTCCTGCTTCAGGGATTGAGACTGTGCTAACAGCAAGGTAAACCAACCACTTCTCCCTCACCAGCCCCCTCTACCTCTAACCTACTGTCACAGACAAAGGAGCTGGAAACCTGTCATGGGAAGGGCGACCCTCGGATCGGGTGGGAGGCAGGAGATGCCTGTGAAGGGCTTTGAAGTGGTCCAGGTGAGAGAGGCTGCAGGCTCTTGCTGATGGCTCATCAAGCCCTGACTCTGTGGCTCCTACTTCCCCTTCCCTTAATTTGGTTGCAAATAAGTGACTTGCTTGCAAACAGTTACATTCCACAAACAAGCCATTTCCTCTTCATTGTGGGGAGGCAACTGAGAAAACTGGGAGGAAGAGACACACACCACTTGAGAAAACTGGGATCATGTTGGGGCCTTCCTAGGCACTCGGGCTCTTTGTTTGGGGTTCCACGTTCTCCCTGCTTGATGCCAACACACTACAACACACTCACAGCCCCTACTAAAGATGTTTTTTTCCCTGGTGAAATTATGGAAGGATTTTTAAATGTTGCTTTTAAAATTATTTGGCTGCAAAGGACTGATGTATAAATGATGCTTGGGAAATGAGAAAAATCTAACTTCCAAATGGTTTTTAAATGGTGGAAAATTTGTAATTGACAGTAAACTTTGAATTGCCATGACGGTAGGCATCTCGTTAGACCTTTACTAACTTAAATTTTGTGGGTTCCTTTTCATGTGTTGAAATACATTTTGCTACCTATATATCACATGCATGATTATAAATACACTATACACATAATATATTTTTCAAAGTTAAATATTGCCATAGGCCCTTAAAACTCTGTGCTCTGAGCCCTAAGGCGACAGAGCCTAAGGGACAGAGAGGTAAACCGTGCTCTCTGTAGCAAAGAAGAAATGTGAATGTCACAAGTCATGGCAAACCCCGGTTAGTGAATGAAATAACATGACCAGAAAGCCAGCTCTGTTGAGGCTCCCTGGCCACCCCCACTCTGCTAGAAGCCCGAGTTTTCCACCCGCTCCCCTCCGGTCTCGCAGTAAGAAGCAGCCATCCCACCCCAAAGGGTTCCATTTCAGACCCACCCCTGGGGCTCTCCTCCAGGCTGTCCTTCCTAAACCACTTGAATCTCATTTCTCCTGCAGCTGATTTTTTTTTTTTTTTTCCAAGATGTTAATTTCTGTGGAACCATCTGGATGTTATTAAGAAAGTGTCCCAGGTCCTCTGAGGCAGCTGGCTGCGGCCTCTCGCCTTATTTCCTGTGTCCTGGATGTCTAAGTTGACTTTCATAAGAAATTTGGAATATTAGCTTAAAAAAAGAAACAGTCAATATTTTTTAGGCGTTGAGCTCTTGCAGCTTAATTTCCCCCGGCTGGGACTTTGCATTTTGAGTTCCCATCCTTGGCCCCTGCGCTGGGAAAGATGAAGCACGTCTGTTTTAAAAACAGAAGGCGCTAATGGCCAGGGGTGAACCAGCGATCCAGTTCTCCCTGCTTCCCCAGTTTGACTCACAAAACCTCCCTTATGTGCCTGCGGCTTGCTGCTCAGCCACTTCCACACCCCCAACCCCTGCTCCGAACGGAGACCCCAATCTTGGTCCAAAATTAAACACGAGTTAGTTCAACTCTATCAGACTTTCTCCTAGGATCCTTGAGGGAAAACTAATGAGACGAAGATCCCCCAAAACAGAGGCTGGGCAGATGACAGTGATCCCTTGCTTGAGAGAAGTAGCCTGAGTAGGTGGGGTGACAGCATGAAATTGCCCCCTTTTCTAACCACCAGCAGGAGTAGCTGGGCCGGAACAAGGATGCCCCCCAAGGATCAGCCTTACTACTCAGTGCACACACAGGGCCTGGGGTACAGGCTCACCTGGCTTCCTGCCTGTCACTCACACTTGGCGGCCAAGCCTTGGTTGCTGGCCTTGACCATTCATCTTCTCCAGGAGAGGTGACCCTGCTCACCCTACTTCCTTCTTGTTCCTAGCTCTTCACCCTCCAACCCAATTGCATCTCATCACCCTTTGGATTTCGGCAATCAAGTTAACACGAGCTCTCTGGAAAATGTCAAGACCTCCAGCAATGCTATCAAGTCAGACAACAAAGTGAGGCACCCACTTGGCCTCTGAAGTTGTAGTACAGGAGGGCTTTTCTGGGAGACAGGCAGCTGGACCACCTGCCTCTGATGCTGGTGGGACCATGAGAGGTTTCGAAGGGAAGCAGAGAATTCACTGTCCATTCAGGATTTGCTCGGAAAGGAGGGGGTGCTGTACGTCAACACTCCCACCATCTCCAATCTGGTGTGTGAAAAGAAAAAACTCACTAACTGGTTCCCGCTTTACCCATCTTTTTAGTTTGAAAAAATTCAAGCTATAGAAAGGTTAGAGTAATACAACAAACCCCGGTATATCCTTTACATAGATCACCAATTGTTATAATGTTAATATATTTGCTTTCTTCCAATATTTTTTTTCTGATCCATTTGAAAGTAAAGTGCAACTATCATGGCATTTTATCCCTAAATAGTGCATAAACACATCCCTAAACACTTCTACAAGGGTAGCACATACTTCCACATAGCCGTATTACTACTATCATATTCAAGACATCCAACATGAAAAAGTATTATCTAATAGTTCTTATTTAGACTTCCCTGTCAGCTTTTTAAACTGAAATGTAATTCACATCTCATAAAATTCACTCTCTTAAAGTGCACAATTAAAATTTTTAATATAGTCATAGGGTTGTGCAACCATCCCCACCACCTATTTCCAGAACATTTTCACCATCCAGAAACAAACCCAGGAACGGGTCAGCCATTACATCCCTAGCCCTTGGCAATCAGTAGTCTACTTCCTGTCTCCTTGGTTTGCCTCATCTGAAAATTTCATAGAGACAGAATCATAAAGTAGTTGGCCTTTCGTGTCTGGCTTCTTTTCCCTTAGCATGTCTTCAAGGCGCATTCATGTTGTAGCATGTATTGGTGCTTCGTTCCTTTTTCTGGCTGAATTGCATCTGATCGTATAGAAACACCACATTTTGTTTATCCATTCATCAGACGATGGACTTTGTTGCTGTTTCCATTTTTATTTAAAGCCAGGACCCAATCAAAGACTATACACAGCAGTTACCTGTCATGTCTTTTGTCTCCTTTCATCCAAATTCTACAATGTTAATTCTAGAATATCACTCTAGATACTAGAACATCCTTACCATTTTTAAAAAATCTTTTACAACAGTAAAACTTTAGAAGAGTGCAGGTTGATTGTCTTGGAGAATGTCCCTGTGGACCTGTCTGATTGTTTCCCAGGATTTGACTGAGGTTAGACACTTTTGGCAACACCACCACATGGGTGAGGCTATGAACTTTCTGCTGCATCATGGCAGAAGGAACTAATGTCAGTGTGTCTCATAATTGATGATGCTAAATTTGGTCATTTGATTAGATGGTGTTTACCAGATCGCCCCATAGGAAAGACACCCTTTTCTCTTGTACAATCTAAAATAAGTAATATTAATACAAGCAATCTTTAAGACTTTGTGAATACCTTGTTTCCCAACAGCCTTTAACAAAAGGGTTTGGCTTCCAATGATGATCCTTGCCTCAATCCATTATTACAATGGTGTTACAAAACAGTAATTTTCTGACTTCTTCAGGTCTATAATTCTTTCTACATATGGTGCTGGCTTTTTGTTTAAAAAAAAAAAGTCTCTTCCTGCTCTAGCCCACATTTTAAGTAACAATTGTCAACTCATGGATTTTTTTTTTTAACTCGGTGTGTTATGGTCAGTATCATCATCGTTATTATTATTGATGCTTACACTGTCCTAAATTTGAGGGGAGCTGGTTTGGGCCAGCTCATCTGTCTTTTCACCATGTCCCCATCAGTCTTTAAGCACTTCATTACCTTGTGACATGAAAAAAGCTCCAAATCAACTGTACTGTTTCCCTTTTTCTGGACCTTACATCAGCATTCCTCCAAGACCTTGTTTCCCTTAGTGAGAAATGAAATTTAGAAACCAAGATGTGCGTGCTAGATGTGCTCACTGAAACTGGGTTGCCTCAAAAGTTTTTGTCTGAATGATGACTCATAGCATTTATTTAAACCTCCCATGTATAACATCTCTTATGATTTTTAGCTGGGTTTCAGGTAGTTGGCAACACTATTGTATATTCAGCGTGTCCTAAATATTATAAGTAGAACAGCTGCCATTTTTTAATACTTAAAACATGTGTGCCAAAGCTCTTGGTGTTATATACGCAGAACTTCTTACTTGATGATATGGGTGTTATTATTTTTCCTATTTAATAAATGAGGTAACTGAGGTACAGAGTGGTTAGGTTAATCTGCTCAAAGTCACACAGCTAGTACAGCAGTCCCAGCATATCCAATAAATCCACTGGGGATATGTTGCAAGACTTGCATTGGATCCCTGAAAGTACGAATAGTGCTGAACCCCCAAATGCACTATGTTTTCCCTTTACTTCATAACTATGATAAGGTTTAGTTTATCAATTAGGCATAGTAAGAAATTAACAATAACTAATAACAGAACAATTATAACAATATACTTTACTAAAAGTTACATAAATATGTTCTCACTCTTTAAAAATACCTAAGCACTTACCATGTACTTTGGCTATAACTTTTTCAGTGTGAGGTATAACAACAAACAAGAATGAGTTTCCTATCCTTTCTCCACAATTTCACATATAAGTCTTAGCAACCTCAACACACGATTGTTTTTTCTTTCCTTACAATCAAAAATTTGCACCTTTCAGTTAAAGGAAGCAACTGATGGCCTCTCTATGGCATATCCAGATTGCTGGCATCACTGTTTTTGTGCTTTGGGGCCATTATGGAATAAAATAGGGGTGACTTGAACACAACCACTGTGATACTATGACAATCTGATAACTGAAATGACTACTAAGTGACTAGCAGACAGGTACATACATGCACAGTTTGGAGACACATGGAGACACTGACAAAAAGGAACAAGTGGGATGGACCTAAACAGCACAAAACTTACCATGCTACTCAGAATGGTGCACAATGTAAAACTCATGAATTGTTTACTTCTGGAATTTTTTAATTCAGTGTTTTCAGAATGCAGTTGACTTTGGGTAATTGAAAGGGCAGAAAGTGGAACCAGGTATATGAGGCAATTACTGTAAGTAGCAGAACCAGGACTAGACTCCAGGTCATCTGATGGCAGACTTGCTGAACTACTAGTAACATTATGGCAAGATCACTATGAGGAACATATTACGCCTTCAAGCTAGCAGTCCACTCCTGGATATATTACATTACACATTTGTCAAGTGGGTGTGGTCAATGTCATCCACCCCTGAGCCACAGTGATTAGTGGAGGGTCTCAGTTATATCATCTGGGAAAGTGGAATAATGATACTTAGCACAGGTACCAGATAAGGCTGCAGTAGAGATGAAAAGGTATCATAAGCAGAGGCCTTTGCAAGAATTATGAGCCCTGGCTGGTGGGTCAGCGGATTGGCGCCTACTAATCCAAAAGTGGCTGGTTTGATTTCCAGCCAGGACACATAACCAGGTCAAGCCAGGTCCATAGTTGGAGGCAGGTGAAAGGCAACCATACATTGATGTTTCTCTCCCTTTCTTCCTCTCTCCCTGCCTTTCTCTCTAAAAATAATGAATACGAAATCTTAAAAAAAAAAAAAAAAGAATTATGAGTTTCCTGGCCTTCAAGTCAAACTGAGTGTGTGTAAGAATCACCTGGGAGGAGAGGTGTATGCAGAATTTAAAGTGCAGACTGCTGGGCCCTGCTCCGGAAAATTCTGATTTGGTGGCCTGGTGTGAGACCCGGGAATATGCATTTTTTTTTTTTTTTTTTTAAGATTTTATTATTTCCAGAGAGAGAGGAAGGGAGAGAGGCAGAGAGGGAAAGAGACATCAATGTATGGTTGCCTTTCACCTGCCTCCAGCCACAGACCTGACTGGAGACCTGGTTTGCAACCTGGTTATGTGCCCTGGCTGGGGAATCGAACCTGCGACTTTTGGGTTCGCAGGCCGGCGCCTTAACCATTGTGCTACCAGCCAGGGCGGAATATGCATTTTTAACATGCTTTCAAGTGATCCTGACTCGGTGGCTCACAGATTACACTTCGAAAAACTCTCATGGACTTAACGCAAAGATGCTGAGAAAAAGAGATGATAAACCCATGTTTAGAAAGCACTTCTACATCTTTTCACATCCATTCCTTATATCTGATTGCTTTTTCTTTTTTTTCTCTCTCTCTCTCTTTTCCTCTCTCTCTCATGCCTTTACCTATTCATCCTAGTTTCAGCTCAAATGTCACTTCCCCAGATGAGCCTTCCCTGACCCGGTGGGCACGGTCAGCTCCTCCTGTTACCTGCTTTCATCCCGTCATAGCGCACATCAACCTGATAACTATGAGGCTTCAGTTTGTAATCAGATCCTTCATGTCTGCCTCCCTCAGTGCAGCGTAAGCATCAGGGAGCAGTAACCAAAACCTTCTTGGCATGCCCAGTGTCCCCAAATAGGGGGCAATCAGTAAACATCTGTTAGACGAATGCACAAATGAAGGCATGAAAAGTAATACCAACTTTATTACTAAACAAAGATAGGCCAGGATACAGAATTCATAAATAATGAACACAGAATAGCGTTCATTACTGACACGAATAATTGGATACCCCACTTCCTGTTCTCATCGCCTTTCCTGGGGTCCTTGGAAAGAGAGTTTTCATAAAGGAAATTGCACGTTTAATGACAAATTTGGGGGCAATCTGCTCAGAATAGGCAGGAATTCATAATGAGATTATGGCCCTCTGCTCAGGTCTCTCCTCCCACTTCCTCCCCATCCTGGCTTCAGTTGCCACCTCTCCCTGAAGCAGCCTCAGCTTCCCCTTCCTGCCTCCTGCCAATTCTCCCCAACAGGGCCACGCTGGAGACCAGCAGGCCTGGGGAAGGAGGGTGTCTCCCCCGGGCCATCATTAATTGCGTGTGCGCCCCAAGTTATATGTATGTTCATTTGTGCGTGTATCTCCATCCTGCATGAGGCCCGTAAAACTCGTTTATGATTTAGCGTGAGGCCAAGTATGCATTGAATTTCACAACCAGAGTTTATGCTCATGTAGTTGCAGCAAGGTGGGAGGCGGGGTTGTTTAGCTTTAAATATTTGTTTCTCCAAAGTGGCTGCTGGCTCTGCCTAGAATAGTTGCAAAAAAATACAGCGGAGGAGAACGGGAGCCGTTTCTATCAAGTGATGGGGTTCAGGACGTACCTACCCCAAGATGTGGCAACTTGGCATAGGGGAGATTTCATGCTGAAGGAATCCGAGAAAACGGCGGAAGGAGGAAGGTTCCTTTGGCCATCTTCTTCCTTCCCAAAGCAGGTCGTAAGACCTTCCCGCGAGAGGTGTCCTTTCTGTGGCCAGAGGAAAGGGGGACACCAGGGAGAAGCCAAACAAACAGGCCTTGCCAAGTTTCCGTGCTTTTACTGCATTTAGCTTGCTGTCCCTGTTCCATCCGGTACCTCTGCACGACTATGCACTCTTCATCAAGCTGAGCATAAAAACGGGGGGCTTCAGGTCTTCATTTCCCCGTGAAGGCTGCTGTGTCAGCAGGCCAAACTCTGTAGGCTTTTCTCCTACCAATCTGTCCTTGTCAGTTTAATTTTCAGCCCAGCCAGGGACCCTAAGAGGGTGGCGGGAAACTGTTTCTCTCTCCTTCGCCAGGGTCCTAGGGTTTCACGGCGACCGTGAACTGGAAACAGCAGCACAGCACTAAGTGGGCGCCCTGGACGGCAAGCTTACGTGTTATTTGCCCACCGGGACCCGCTTCCCAGCCCATTGGGGTGAAGAAGGACAAAGATACAGAGAGCATTTTCAAATTTTAAGTAGATGAAAGAGTAGGCTAGTATCTGAAACCTAGTGACCTCCAAACAACATTAAGAGGAACATGCATGCTGATTCTTACCAACCTGGTCCAGCTTATTTTCTCGGGAAGCCCTCTTCTGGCACACCCTAAATACAGGTCCGAGACGGGCTGGTGCCAGCGGTGAGCCGGCACCAAGGGCTGGGCTTCAACCTCTTTGCTGGAGTCAGACCGGGACAGTCTGACTCACTGGGCTCCAGTCCATGCTTCCCCACTCATTCGCTAAGCCATAGAGGACATGGTACTGCCCCTCTGTGTCTCAGTTTCCCCAATTATAAGATGAGAATAACAGCACATGCTGAGGACGACGGTAGACACATCAAAGAATTGTTCTAAGGTCAAAGTGGAAAAAGTGTATGCACAGCTTAGCACCAGGCCAGGAACAGAGGGAATGTTAGCAGCTATGATTTCAGTGCCTGGATTCAAAGAGGTTCTCAGCTTTAAGACATACACACACGCCTAAGTGATGAGATCCAGCTGACTTCCCCAGGCCAGTGTAAATAAATTCATGCAGTGAGTGGTCCGTTGTACCAGTGTGCGTAGTCATTCAGCCTCCTCTGGTGTTTTCCAGTTTAGGGAGTAGCCAACATTCTAAGGCTTGCTTCCCACAGGTAGAAGATGCATGCCCACATTCCTGGCTTCCCTTGAAGATGAAGGGCAGGTGTGTGACCGGTCGTCTCCAATCAGACAGAGCCGGGAGACTCCTACTTATAAGAGCCACATGTAGAGTCCATTCAGTGGCAAGGGTGGTGGCCTGAGCATCAGGTGGGCGCAGCCATGAAAGAAGCTCAGGTCTCAGGGCCCCATATCACGGTGTGAGCTGCAGTCCGTGCCCGGCTGCAAGCCCACTGCAGTCTGTCAGTGTAGCTTAGGTCTTGTCCCTGGCCTCAGTCTGACACTCCCTAGCCCTCCAGAGACCTGTGAATGACCAGTTGTTGATAAGTTTCTATTTCTGCTTCAGCTAGCTAGAGTGGGTTTGGGGAGTGGCAGCTAAGAACCTGCTCAAGGTCCCTGTTCACTGGGTTGGCCAAATACTGAGGCAACAACCTCCAAGAAACCATCACAGTTCTTTTAATTCAATGGAAACTTCAATGTAATGTTTAGTATTTAGAGAGAAATGGAACGCTAACTGGGACCTGGAAATCTTTTTTATTAAAGAGATTTTCATCTTCATGATATTTGTTATAACTTTGTTTTCCACTTCTAATGGAATAACAGCAGCAGAGTTGGAAGGAGCATTAGAAATGATCCAGGTGGCCCCATCAGTTTCAGGTAAGGGAGAGGAGTACCAGAGAGAGAAAGTGACTTCCCCAAGGTCACACAGCTCTTGCTGCCTGGTGTGAAAAACACCACTCAGAAGTCAGATTCTGGCCCTGCTAGCTATTGGTTGTGTGATCTCAATCAAGACATGTAGACTCTAAGTCAGTTTTCATGGTCTCCTCATTTGCTAAATGAAGAAAATAATAGTACATACCCTACCATGTTATTGTGAAGAGTAAATGAGATAATATATCTTATATAGAATAGTAACTATTCAATAATTGTTAGCTGATATTATTAACTTATCATTAAAAAAATATTTGACATGATCCACTTTGAGCCAGGCACTATCCTAGATGTTGTGAATCTAAAGAAGAATAAGACATTCTCACCTCCCAACAAATAAAAAATCCAGGACCAGGCAATTAAAACAATTAAAGAGTTAATACCAAAAAAGCAGAAGGAGACGGAACACTTCTCAACTCCTTTTATGAGGCTAGCACTACCTTGATACCAAAACCAGAGAAGGATACAACAAACAGGAAAACTTTACTAAGGAACGTAGATGCAAAAATTCTCCCCCAAATATTTGCAAACCCAATTCAACCAGACATTAAAAGGATCACATTCAATCATCAGGAGAGGTTTAACCCAGGGATGCAAAGATACAAATCAAAATGAAGAATAAAAATTATATAATCATCTCGATAGATGCAGGAAAATTTTAATATCCATCTATGATAAAAACTCTCTGCAAAGCAGGGGTAGAGAAAACGAACCTCAACATAATAAAGGCCATATAGGACAAGCCCAAGGCTAACATTATACTTTCTGGTGACAAACTGGAAGTTTTTTCCTCTAAGATGAGGAACAAGACAAGGATGCTCGCTCTCACCGTCATTCAACATAGTATCTAAAATCCTAGTTGGCAATTAGGCAAGGTGAGGACGTAAAAGGCACCCAAATCAGAAAGGAGGAAGTAAAACTATCATTATTCTCAGATGATATGATACTATATACAGACAACCTAAAGATACCACCAAAAACTAGTAGAACTAATGGGCAAATTCAGTCAAGTGGCACAATATAAAATCAATATAAAAAGTTTGTTGCATTTCTATATACTAACAACAAACTAACAGGAAGAAAAATAATTTTTAAAATTTTATTCATTTTTAGAGAGAGGGGAAGGGAGGGAGAAAGAGGGAAAAATATCAATGTGTGGTTGCCTCTCGTGCACCTCCAGCTGGGGACTTAGACCACAACCCAGACATGTGCTCTAACCTGGAACTGAACCAGCAATCTTTTGGTTTGCTCTCAATGCATTGAGCCACACCAGTCAAGGCATGGAAGAAAAAATTTTAATATCCCATAGACAGTGGCATCAAAAAGAACAAAATGCCTTGGAATAAATTTAACTAAGAAAATGAAAGACCGGTACACTAAAAACTATTAGACATTAATGAAAGAATTTGAAGGAAATGAATAAATGGAAAGGTATTCCATGCTCATTAACTGAAAGAATTAATGTGAAAATATGTATACTATCCAAAACAATCCACAGATTCAATACAATCCCTGTCAATTTTCCAATGGCATTTTTCATAGAAATAAAACAAACAATCCTAAAATTTGTATGGAACCACAGAAGACCCCAAATAGCCAAAGCATTCTTAGAAAGAACAGAGCTGGAGGCATCATGTGCCCTGATTTCAAACTATATTACAAAGATATAGTTATCAAAAAGCATGGTATTAGCATAAAACACACATAGATTAACACAACAGAATAGCCCCAAATAAATGCACACAGAGTAATTAATTTATGACAACAGAGCCAAAAATGTACAATGGGGAAAGAATAGTCTCTTCAATAAATGCTGGTGGGGAAACTGGGAAGTCATATGCAAAACATAAACAAATAAAACTGGACAAGTATCTTACACCATGCATAAAGATTAATTCAAAGTGGATTAAAGACTTGACTATAAAAAGATCTGAAGTCCTAAAACCCCTAGAATAAAATAGGTGGTAATCTCCTTGACATCAATCTTGGTGATGATTTTTTTTTTTTAATTTTATTTCATCATTTTCAGAAAGGGGGTAAGGGAGAGAGGCAGAGAGGGAGAGAGACATCAATGTATGGTTGCGTTTCACCTACCTCCAGCTACAGACCTGACTGGAGACCTGGTTTGCAACCTGGTTATGTGCCCTGGCTGGGGAATTGAACCTGCGACCTTTGGGTTCTCAGGCCGGTGCCTTATCCCCTGTGCTACCAGCCAGGGCTTGGTGATGATTTTTTAAAATTTGACACCAAAAGAAAAATAAACAAATGGGACTACATCGAATTAAATTTAAAAAATGTTGTGTGTGTGTCCAAAAAGTCAGATGGTATCCAGGCATGTAATTAGAAAAATAGAGACATTATTGAAGAGGACACAAGAAACATTGTACATAGGATAATGATTCCTCAGACCTCATCAAACTAGGCATCTTGGGACCTCAACTAGTTCTCCCAATCTGTCAGCTGCCCTGTCATATTTTCTTCAATCTCATTGACTGTCTGAAATCTCTTCTCTTTCAGAGGTGATTTTAGTTTTGGGAAAAGCCAGAAGTCACAAGGTGTCAAATCTGGGCTGTAGCGGGGCTTAGTCACCTGGGTAATTTGATGTTTCACAAAAAAAAAACCAAAACTCTGCATAGAGTGATGCATGAGCAGGCACGTTGTCATGATAAAGCTGCCAATCACCTGTTCCCCATAGCTGTGGCCTTCTGAATCATCAGAGTAGTTTCCATGGGGGAATGTTCAAGCTTAGTGCAAAATTTGATGCAGAGTCATTGCTCTACTTGTTCAGTCATTTTGAATGTGACGGCCACACAGTACACATGCTCGCTCAACAGTGTCTACTGCCCGCACTGACTAGTACAGTGAAGTCGTCACTGTTTGCACACACGCATTCCAGCTTACTGTCCTTGGCTGCCAGGTTACATGGATGCCATACAAACTGTTCTTATAATATTAACAATGGTTGTGATCTTTCCAGAACACACTCACACACACACACACACAATGAAATATCCATCCACTAAAAAAGGAAGGAAATATTGCCTTTTGTGACAATATTGATAGAGCTTGAGGGCATTATGCTAAGTGAAATAAGTCGACAGAGAAAGACAAATACCAGATGATTTCACTTATATGTGGACTCCGTTTAAAAATAAAACAAAACAAAATGTAAACTCGTGCACACAGAGGAAACACTGGTACTTGCCAGAGGTAGAGGGTTAGGGGTGGACAACACAGGCAAAGGCGGTCAAAAGGCATAAACTTTCAGTTATAAAATAAACGTCATGGGTATGTAATTAATATACAGCGCAGTCTCATTAACTGAGCTGCTTATTTGAAAGTTGCTAAGAGAGTAGATCTTAAAAGTCCTAGTCACCAGGAAAAAACTTGTCACTATGGTGACCAATGTTAACTAGACATATTGTGATCACTTAGCAGTTATTCAAATACTGAATCATTATATTGTATACCTGAAGCTAATATAATGTTATATGTTAATTATACCTCAGTTTAAAAGTAGGAGTAGGTTAAGTGGTGCTGTGAACTGGAGGAAAATGAAGAGAGAAGAGACTGAGAGGTGTGAGAGGTATCACAAAGGAGGGTCTGAGGACCTCGTGGAGTGAGGTGAAGAGAAAACAGAAGGAAAGAGAGGTCAACAAGGCGACTATGGGGAGTATCTGTGTAAGTTACATGGTGAATGGGAAAGAAGTGGGGCTGAAGGAGCATATAGGCCAAGGACAGCTTTTTTAATGTCATGTTGGAGTTAAAAGAACATGCGTGTCTACTGATAGGGAAAATACCCTTGTCTTTATTATGTGAGCAAAACTGGATTCAAATGTAGCCTGCCTATTCTTGGCCTCCCCCTTCCTACTCCCTGGGTCCCCAAAGAGAAGGAGAGGATACATTTTACTATCTTTAAGACAGATAAGGGCCGGTTAACTATGTCATTTATCAATGGGAACAGAATCCCACTGTTCTCTGATTATCAATAGGCACCTTGTAGTCACTGATTTCACCAGTTCTATATTTAACACCCGGTGAAAAGAGTTAACCCTTTATATATGTACAAAAACTCCTGTATAATAAGATTATTTTGTACAGGTGATATGATCAGTCTATCTTTTTGTTAAATATTTTATTGTTTTTAGAGAGAGGGGTAGGGAGAAAAGCAGAGAGAGAGAGACATCAATGTATGGCTGCCTTTCACATGTCTTCAGCTACAGACCAGACTGGAGACCTGGCTTGCAACCTGGTTATGTGCCCTGGCTGGGAATCAAACCAGCGACCTTTGGGTTTGCAGGTCGGCACCTTATCCACTGTGCCACCAGTCAGGGCCTGATCAGTCTATCTTTTTAATGATGAGTTAGATGGGCCTTTTCTATAATTCCAAGAGGAGTGATCCAGTTTAATAATAAGAATATCGGCTTTAATCCTGGCTGGTGGCACAGTGGATAAGGTACCAGCCTGCAAACCCAAAGGTCACTGGTTTGATTCCCCAGTCAGGGCATATAACCAGGTCTCCAGCCAGGTCTGTAGCTGGAGGCAGGTGAAAGGCAACCATACATTGATGTTTCTCTCCCTTTCTTCCTCTATTCCTGCTCTTCTCTCTAAAGATGATGAGTTTAAAAATATATATAGTATACATATAGGCTTTGCCTTCACTCAGACCTAGATTCAAGGTTTGGTTCTACCTCTTTCTAATGCTGTACCTATTTAAAAAATAATAAACACTAGATCAATATCCAAATATTTGTCTGCCTTCCAGACTTCATTAATACATCTGACTTTCCATTCTTATACTCAATGATGGCTCTGTACCTGTATCTCTAGGTTATATGTACTGTAACTTTAAAATCTACCCTGACACTGGAAAACTGTGCATGGAGGGGACCAGAGACCTCCACTCCATATTTGTATTACAGATGTGAATACAGTCTATGCCTCTGAGGGTTCCAGCCACCAGGGATCACTAAATTGCATAAGCAGGTGTCTGTTCAAAGTCCAAGAGGTTAATAATGAATAACTCTATTTTATCTGTGGCTAGGGGGGGTGGACTTGGTGTTATTAACACCAGAGGAGCACACAGCACAGCATTTCCCAAGAGAGAGCCAGAAAGATAAGTCAGAGAGAAAGGCACCTGTTACAAAGATTACCCTTTTCCTGGGGCTTCCTACTGGTTTCCCAACAACTGGTCATATTTGTCCGCATGAGTCACTCTTTTCTCCCCTGTCTTACTTATCAGAGCTTATAATACTCAGGACAAAGACAAAACTTCTATTTCCCCATGAAACCTATTAAAAGATGGTACCACCCTCCACATCAGATTTCCCATCTAAAGTCATGGGGAAAGCTCTGAGAGTGATAACAACTAGTGCCTAGAAATTATATTGAGAGTCATTTATTCAAAGATTAGATTATCCATCATTCTCACATCAGTGTCTGGAAGTTGCCTGAAAATGAAGCAACCGGCAGAAGGGATGTTTCTCAGTGGTTTGCATGTATTTGTCATCCTATCCTCACAGTCAAAACCATCATAGCATCAAACTAATAGTACATTTGAGTGAAAAGGAGGAAAGCAGTGCCTCTCTTACAATTAATAAAATAAGTATTCCAGGTAAGGCTTTGAGCATTCATCTAGCTATACACCCTGTCCCAGGAAACGGAGCTCCTGTACCCCTGCATTAAGAAATGCTCCTCCTCTGGCCTCTTTGACATTCAAAATGTGCACACAAGCCTTTGTTAGCATCAGCAACTCATCCGCATTGCTCTCCACACACATACACGCCAACAGGAGAAACTCAATCTTCCGGCTTCTAGAACATGAAAGGCCGCCTCAGCCCTGTGGTGCCAAGGAGTCTAGGTATCCCAAGAAAGGACTCAGGTCCTGCCCTGCGCTGCCCACACCCTCCCCCGGGAAGGGCCTGCTGACAGTAGCAGTGGAAACCACCACCAACGGTGGGTACTTACGAGTGAATTATTATTATTTTAACTGGCCTCCCAGATTGTAAAACACCTTCCAGGTCTCCAACCACAGAGAACAGCATAGATTCTGCAGGAAACAGTAAAATTGCCCAGAGAGGAGTTAATAGCATGAAATATGCATGATGGTCAAATCTAGCAGAAAACCAGCCTGTCCTGTGGATCTCTAGCCTCTCTGACTCCTAGCAGTTCGTTTTCACCAGCCTAACAGATGCTATCCAGCTCTCTCAGGAGAATTAAAAGTGCCTAGAACAGTCACAAAAGACAGAGGATTGGGATTCTTCCCATTTTCATCAAAGGGGTAGGTTGGGGCCCTGTAACAGATAGATGAGTGTGTGATTGTGTGTGTATAAAAGAGAAAAATCCTATTTTAAGTTGGGTCCCCTGGACAAGGTGAAACATGGCGAGGGGAAAATCAAACTTCCTGGGATGGAAGGCAGGGTTTCTTGGTATCTTCTCTAGCCATCTGCATCAAATTCAGCTGGGGCATTTGTTTACAATGCAGATCCCTGGGCTCCCTCCCTTAAAGATTCTGATTTAGGAAACTGAGGTGGGTCTAGGAGTCTGCATTTTCCATATACTCCCCTAGTGATTCTTAGGTACACTAGAGTTTGAGCATCACTAACAGAATATGGGAAGAACTGTTACAGGGTTGAGCCTCCTGGAATAAAGTAAGATTGCCTTCATCCCTACTTTCAAATAGGCTAAGGTTACTGCATAGCACATATTAGGGATACATAATAAAGGTTATATTATTCAAACATGGGATCAAGACAACTGACCAATCCATGTGAAAACAAAAAAGCTCAATTATTGTTTCACATTATATACAAATTTAATTCTAGGTGGGTAAAGGTTCTAAATGTGAAAACTCAGCTCTTCTATGCCTTTAAAAGGAAAAGTTTGATCTTTACTTTAGGGGAGGGAATAAACTACATAAAGCACAAACTATAAAAGAATGACATCAGTTTGGCTACATCAAATCTGAAAATTCTTTCTATAAAAAACTGGGAATATAAAAGATATGCAACCAACTGGAAAAAGATACTGGGAACACTCAGATCTGATAGAAAATTATTATCCATACTTGATAAAGAACTCCTACAAATCAGTAGGAAATAGATAACCTAATATAGAAATGGACAAAGGCTATAGACAGGCAATTCACTGAAAAGAATACCAAATTGCCCAATAAACAAATGAAAATATGTTCAGTATCACCACCACTCTAGCAAATGCAAACATTTAGAAAATTCAATGTTATTTTAGTACACATCAGATTGGAAAAATATTTAAAATCTGATGATATTGTTTGTGAGAATGTTTAAAAAATGATAGCTCTTATACAGTGCTAATGATATTAGAAATTCATTTAATCGGTTGGGAGAGTAATTTCTTAACCTCTAGTTACATTTACAATGTACATTATGACCCATCAATCCTACTTCTAGATATTTAACAAAGAAAATATCATATATGTGCACAAGGAAATGTATATAAGATGTACATTCTGGCATTATTTATGATTACAGGTAAAAATTGGGAAATAAGGAAAATATTTCCCTTAAAGGTTGAAATAACCATTAATAAGGTAGCGGATAAACCCACTGTGCTATATTCATATATTGGATTATGAGCAGCAGTTAAAATGCAGTAGGTCTTTTGAATTAACAGAGATTAATCTGCAAAACATAATAACAAAATAAAATCATATTTCCAAAGGCTATGTGCTAAATAATACCACTTGAGTATATTATTAACATACAAATAGCATTATACATTAACATGGGAATGATGAACTGTAATGAATAGTATGGAACATGTGTGTGAATGGTACACATCAATGTTCACTTAATGGTTTCTTCTGGGCAAAGAGGGGGAGCACTTTAGCTGTAATGCTTCATGTCTTTAAAAAAATAATGATCTGAAGTGAATGTGACAAAATGTCAACATGTATTCATCTGACTGGTGAGTAAATGGATTTCTTTATATTCTTTGTGTAGGCTGAAACATTTCATAATTACAGAAAAAATAAAAACAGAACCCAGGTTAGGCACAACAATGTTACTAGGTGAGGCTTAGATTGGCACGTGTGGGACGTTACAGTCCTGGGATCCAGGGAAGGAGGCCAGTACGGGGGTCTACATCATTAGTCTTTTCAGAGAAATGTGGTAGGAAACAGAAATAAACAGATTTCTATACAGGCTAACTCCTACAGAATTTGGATTAAGGAAAGTAAGAGAAGTAGAATTCATCATGGACAGGGAAAAGGAGATGGTGACAGGCACACATGTGAAATGTGTTGTGGAAAACAAGTGTTTTTAGCAAAAGATAATATGGTTATATTGTCTCTTACTAAATAAATCTGTCATCAAAATGCAACCAAAGAAACCAAAGAGATGTGGACACCTAGTTAGTGTGAAACCCAGAAAACTAAGAAATGTTTTGTGATATCTTGGGGAAAAAAATACATTTGGTCAGGCCATAGACTATCAGAGGTTGGTCTTAGAAAAATAAAAAAATCATATTCTGAGACCCAGAGGGCTTAATCTTCTTGAGGCAAAAAGTTTCCATTGAAGTCATGGCCAAAGGGCTCTTAGATTAATGAGGGTGTCTCCTTTTCTGGAAGCCTTTGAGAATGAACAATAGTCACCAATGAGCGAAATGCTGCCTGGGAAAAAGGAATTCTGGGTCAGAACCCTGTGGAGAGAAGATGTAGGGTGAACGTTTGTGAAACTTTCACAACTGCTTTGATAAGGAGAGGACAACTTAGGCAACCAGGTGAAGATTCTTGTAGTGAAATTCTATCATCACAGACCTTATATACTCCCTCTTTGCTCTTTTACTTCTATTTTAATCCTCCTTTTCTCCACCTTCCTGTTAGCCTCGACTAATGCTGGTCCTGAGGATTACTTAATCAGGTTTCTAAAGCTGTCCCCAAGTCTGTCACTTGCTAATGGAGTGATGTTGGCTTTGAAAAGCATTGTAGTCGGAAAGGACTCGCATTTTGTAAAAGAACTTGTCTGGTCACCCCAGCAGTCCCTGTCTAAGGCAGGTCTCTGGAGGACCAGCTCCATCAGGTGAAGATGGGCTCCCTCTTGACCCAGGAGATGAATCTTTATCAGTTGAAGCCAAATATAGTAGGATTCTCCCTGCCTGGGACTGTTCTAAGAATAGTATTGTTGCAATTCTGGCATAGAAGGCAGGAAGGAAGATCTGCTAAGACACTCAGTTTGTCCCTAAACATGAAAAGAGACAAGGTCATTCTCTTTCCTGTACGAGATGACACCCTTCCCTACTGCAGTCATTATGTGACATGGGGACAAACGGAGAATGGCCGGATGGAAAGATGGAGGAAACTGAGTCCTTGAGGCTCTCACTGACCAACCCTGGAACAGCCCTCCCCAGGGTGTCTTATTAAACAAGTTACTAAAATATTCTAGATTTTTTGAGCCATTTCTAATTGGGTTTTTTGTTTCTTACACCAGAAACTATCCCAACAGCTACCTCTAACCCAAAGCAGTGGTTACCAGATCCCATTAAGTGAGCTCTTCATCCAAAGCATCTCTATAGGGACAATCAGCATCCTTTAAAATTGCAGTCATTGGGTCAAGAGAAATTCATTTCTTGTGGATTTTCAATCTCGAATCTCTTGAGCAGCATTTTTAGAAAGCCCACAATTTTGGTAAGCATTCATTCACTCAACAAATATTTGAATGAGTACCAACTATAAGCCAGGAACTATTTTAGAAGTTGAAGATTATAGTGGTGAACCAGACTGGCACAGCACTGTGAGGGGACAACAATGATAAATAAGTAAAAGAACTAAGAAGACTTCAGATAGTGAAAAGTGCCATAGAGGAAAGAACCACAGGGTGCTAAGAGCAATGGTGACTACTGGGGTGCAGCACCATTTCTGGACAAGGTGATGGCACAGGCCTCCCTGAGAAGGTGACACCTGTGTGCAAATCAGAGAAGGAATCAGCACATAGCGGGTGTGAGGGGCTTTCCCAAGCAGAGGGAAGGACCGTGGAGGAAGTGAGCCTGGGGGACTTGAGGAAGAGAAAGAGCGGGGGAGTGGCTGGCAGTCAAGGTGAAGTCTGTAGGAGCCAGGTCAGGTAGAGCCTGGAAGACCCAAAGCAAGGAGTCTGCATATCATTCTAAGTGCAAACGAAAGCCACTAGCTCATTCCCAGGGAGGGCATGACAACCCATGCTCCAACTGCAGTCTGCCCTCCGGTTTGAATACTCAAAAAGGCCATTTTCTCTCTTTCGCAGCAGGGCAGAGCCCTAAACACCTCTCACAGGGCTGCGGGCTGCAGCCTGCGTGCAGGGAGCGGTGGGAAGGGGGTGGACGGCACCCAGGCTCTCGCTTGGGTCCCAGCCCACACAGCCCATTTGGGAGGCTGCCTCATTTCCGTGATGGAGAAGTAAAACCTGACATATTAAACAGTCAAAAAAAAAAAAAAAAAAAAAAATCCCGCTTCTTCAAGTTCACTGCCCTGTTGGAAGCCTCACAGCAAGCAGCCAAATTTCTTTAAAAAAAAAAAAAGAAAAGTAGGTCAGGGCTCTTCTGCCTGGTAGCGCACAGAGCACTGGGCAAGCTCCAAGAGTGCCCGCGCCACTTGGAGGTCTCTATTGAGCAACTGGAGTGATGTCAGTACTAAGGTCTCCGAAAGCCTTAAGCTTTCTGAACCTGACCTCACCCGTGGTTTTCCTGGTAACTTTTTAAAACCATTACTTCCTGCCCTGTGCTTTATTTATCCCACATGTTTATTTTCTCTCCAGTCTATTCTGAAACAGAGCTCTGTGTGAGTTTCCAGGTCACCGCATCCCATCAGGGCAAACTCAACAGATGTGGGATGAGCTGCAAGATAAAACAGGCCATGGCCACCACTGCTGAGCTCAGGCTGCCACTGCTGAGCGGGGTTCTTGTCCCCACGCCAGCCAGGGAGTCAGCGGCTGTGATCTGTGCCATCGGTCTCCCTTCTCGGAAGGACATCCTATGGGCAGGGCAGGTCCCTCAAACTCCCATCCCCAACAGCGTCCCTTGCTGTCATGTTCAGCATGAGTACAGAGGTCCAAGAGCTGTCCATGGATTCCCGAGAAGACTGCTTTAATTTCTTATGTTCTTCTGAGGGCACCAGCAATTTCTTTCCATTTAATTCATTCTTCAGGTCTCCTGGCACGGTCCACTGTTGCCATGGCAACAGGAACCAGCAATGCTGCTCTCCAAGGTTAATGCACCCCGTGGCCCACTGCCCACAGGCTGAAGCCTCATCGCCAACAGCCCTGCCCGCGCCGGGCCAGGAGGCTGCCCGCGCCCTGCCCCCAGCAGCCTGGCACCACCGCAAGACCAAATGCCAGCCGGAGTTTCAGACAAGATTGATGCCCCTCGTTCCTCTACCAGATCCCAACAAATGAAACATGAAAAAGAACCAAAATTTAAAGGCTCCTTAGAAAACCAAACCTCAAACCTTTGAACTCAGTTTTGCTAAAACTGAAATTGATTTTTCATGCTTCTGAAACCACAAGCAGAAACTTGGTTTTGGATGTGGCCTGTTTTCTGAGGTGTTTCCTCTTCCGCCCAGGAAATGCCTTCTTCAGCATCTTGTTCGAGTTGCGCTGTGTTACAAGGTTTGCAGCTACAACGGCGGTGGTAATGGAGGTAGTATTACGAAAAACTACTGGAATGCAAGCACAATCATGGAAAGGGCCTTTCTTTATTCTCCATTAAGATTTATTATTTCTGTATTCCCATGCCTAGAAAAGAAGAGCTGGCACACAGTAGGCCTTCGACACAAGTCTGCTAAATGAATAACTAAAAATCACTGAGCTCTTCCTTTGTGCCAGATGCTGTAGCATTTTCACACGCACCTCAGCTTTTACTATAAAATTATTGTAAAGTATAATAAACCACTTAGTTCAGTCTAACTGCAATGAAGGCACTGCTCTAAGCCCTTTACGCATGTTAACTAAATTGGTCCTTGTGACAACCCAAGGCAGGTTGAATGGTGACCCCCAAAAAGATATGTCCATGGCCATACTCCCAGGATCTATGAATGTGGCCTTGCTTGGATGAAAAGTCTTTGCAGATTTAATTAATTTAAGGATCTTCAGATGAAATCATCTTGAATTATCCGGGCAGGTTCTTAAATCTGACAAGTGTCCTTATAGAAGTCCTAAGAGGAACCAACATGGAGAAGGGGGAAACGCCATGTGAAGAAAGAGGTGAAGACTGGAATGTCACAGCCACAAGCCAAGGAAGGCTTGAAGCCCCCAGAACCCCAGGCAGGAAGGGTTTTCCCCAAGAGCCTTGGAAGGAATACAGCCCTTAGACACTTTAACTTTGGACTTCTGGCCTCCAGGGCTGTGAGAAAAAAAATGTCTGTTGTTTTAAGCCACCAAGTTTGTGGTAATTTGTTTTAGCGGTCCCAGGAAACTCATACAAATCCTATCTGTTTCCCCAGATTTAGAAACTGAGCATAGGAAACAAAGTGACTTGCCCAAGTTCACAGTCAGTAAGTGGCAGACCTGGAATTTGAACCCAGGCAGTCTGGGATGAAGTCCTTGTTCTTAACCACTGCAGTCATTCCTGAAATATATTTCCTGAATATTTACTATGTGTCATGTGTATTAGATTCTAGGGATATGGCTATAAACAAAGAAGACACAGTTCCTTATGAAGCTTACATGGGAAAGGAGGATCAGAGAGAATAAGACATTGTCCAAGGTCAGACTATGAGAGGAGCTGGGATCTGAACTTGAGCATCCTGACTCCAGCGCCTGCCTGCTACCCTCCAGAACAGAATGAGAGCCCCGGTCTAGTTGCCCTCTGAGAGCTGTAATTAAGAGAGGAAGAATGGAGAAGTGTGGTGAACTTCAGCAGCTGTCCCCTTTAACTCTGAGTCAGGACCCTCATCAGTAGGCTTCCCTCAGGCTGCCTTGTGACAGAGGGGACAACTGATCTACCAGGCAGGAGGTAGTACCTCTGCCTTCAGGATGGCCCAGCCTCTGGGGAAAACACCTAGAGGAGCTGGTTAACATCAGCATTGGCCCTCCAGATTGCAGGCAGACTAAGACATTCGACTTAACTCTTTCATGCACTAGGGTCAGGTCTGCTCCTGGGTTCGCAATGGAATAATCTGAATTCCACCTGGAGAACAAAATTACTTACTAAGTGAAACCAGACGTCATCCCCCAGGTCCAAGGGTAAAAGCTGTGAGCAGTGCATCTGCACTTTCAATGAAGCAGAGACACTGTGTCCGGGGACTTCCGACACCTAAAGACAAACACATTTGAGAAGATGAAGGTGCCAGAGAGGGCCGGAAATGTGCTGTTAAACTTTTTCTTCCTTGAAGAATATGGAAAAAAAAAAAAAAAAGTAAGCCTGAATCAAGGTGCTCAAATTTACTTTTTTGAACTGAATTTAACTAGATTAATTGCAAAAGCTAAGAAAGCAAAGGGAACAGAATGAGGGGAATTAAAAGAAAGAAAAAGGGAACATGTCAAAAAAAAAAGTAAAAAGAGCAAAAGGGGGAAATCAATTTATAAAAAAGAAAAATGTGCAGATGAAGTGGCAAGGTGGGCGGTAACAAAAGAAGAAAATCAGAGAGACACAGAGGCAGACACCGACTAAAATCAAGATGGGCAACCAGGGGAGAAGTGGAGAAGAAAGACAGTTATTTCTATGTCCACCTTCCAAATGACTCTCCACTTGGGGCTCTGGCCACCCCTCCCTGTAGCCTGGCTCAGGGGACTGTCTATCAGTCTATTGAAGAGGCAGGAGGCTATCAGTTTACAAGAAGAGAGGAAGCAGGGGAAGAGGAAAGAAAGCAGACAAATTACTAAATGAGGAAGCCAATTACCCAGCACACCATACTTCAAGCTGTCAGGAGCCTGCTATTCCTCAGGCACCTTTGAGCAAAGTGGGGCTTAGAACTCCAGAGTTTGCTGCTGTCTGGCCTCTCCAATAAGATAATCTACCCAGACGTCCCCCGTCCGCATCCCATTGCCAGCCTCCTGAAGGACATCATTCCAAATCAGGAAGCGCCATGAAAGCCCCGCTGGGTCACAGGATCACCAACATGGAAGGGACCTCCAGATAAAACAGCCCAGGAGCCTCTTGGGGTTGCCAAGGAAAGAAACATCCAAACCTGCAGAGAATTATGATGAATTTACTTGAGCCCAACTGATGACAATCGCCGGGAAGCAAATCCTCGACAAATTGAGAAAATGCTCTTGGAAATGGCAGTTTTGCCACTTATTTTATAGATCAGAATCAAAGGGGAACCCCAGGGTGATAGATTTTAGAGGCAGGAGAGAGTAAAGGTGGGGATCCCCGCCATTGGGTAAAAAGTGAAACAGACAGGCATATACTTCTACACTTTTACATTGGTGAGTTAACAATGCACCTGATAACAGTAACAACAGGGGGTACTATGGACTGTGGCCTGGTGCAGAGATTGGGCCCTGAGGGATCTGGAAAAAGGAGATTACCCTGACATTCCAAAGGTACCTTTTCATAAATGCAAAAAAAAAAAAAAAACACCAAAAAAACAATAGACAGACTCAGTTAAGGTAAAGATTGACCTTTGTCAGGGAAGATACTGGCCTAGGACAGGACCACCTGTTTTCATTTCAGACCATCCAACGTGGTTACATTAGGTGTCTGAGTTTGTAAGACACTCCACCCCTCTCTCTCTGCCCTTGTTCATCCACAGGGTTCCAGTTTGGACAAACTACAGGGCTGGAGCCTTTTGCTGACATCTTTGATCACAACAAGCCCTAAGCCACAGACATCTGCTTCCATCAAGGCGCCATGGAGGGAGCAGGGCCGAAAGATCTGTGACTGTCGAGGCTGGTTCATGGAAGGCAGGTGGGCACACCAGCACCTTCACCCACAGAGAACTCTTTATTTTCACATAAAACCCTTACAAAGGTGGAAGCAGAACCAGGCTAACCCCACCTCATCTTGCCACACCAGCTGACACTGGCATGTCTGCACAAAGGAGGCCCCATACAATTTGATGTGGGGAGGTGAGGGCAGAGACGGGTCAGACAGAGGATCAGGATGTCTGCAAAAGAACCGTTAGTGGGGGCAGGTTCCGCTGCGCAGAAACACTAGTGACGGAGAGGAGACCTGGGACACTGGGCTCCAGCAGCAGTCACGTAACGCTCCGTCTCTCGTAAGCAGCCGGATAAACTCCAGCAGTGGAAGCTTCTGCAAAGTTTAAATGTATCCTTTACTGTATTTTCTCCTTCCCTGAATAAAGTCGCATGACATGGTTGGCCTGAAGGAAAGTCAAGAACCTCAAGGAAGAGAAAATGTCAGGTGTGCAGTGATAAGGGCACCTGCAGGACACAAGTCACTGACCTCCCTTAACTGTCTCTGAAAGCAGAGATGGCAAAGCAGCTGTCCCCACACCAGGGTCCACATCATTCTATAAAGGATCTCCTTCTCCATTGACAGTGATGACTGTAACTCCGGAAAACATTCATAGCGACTGATACATCCACTCTCATGTGCTACAAGGTAAGACTGTGAGCCACATTCACAGTTTCTATAACAATGTCTCTCAGTGTGAGGCCTGTGAATGACCTAAGTCAAAATCACCAGGGGGACTTGTTGAGAATATACTGTAGATTGCTGAATCGAAATTTCTAGAAAGCTCAGGAATATTCATTTTAAAAGTAGATGTGTTGAGGAGTCTTAAGTTCTCTGAAGTTTGAAAACCATTCTTCCATTACACACTCTCTATGGAACCCTTCTTTCTGTCCTTCTCTCCCTCCCTGTGTTTCATTGGTCCCTCCCTCCCTTCCTTCCTTCCTTCCTTCCTTCCTCCCTCCCTCCCTCCCTCCTTCCCTCCCACCATCCATCCATCACCACATTCATAGGAGGCACTGTGTGAAATGCTAAAGGGTTGTAAACACAGAACTCACAGTGGAACTGTCTGTATCAAGGGAACATTCACCATGTAATGTGTTCCTAGAGCTCTGCTCTAAAACCTCACGTTGATCCGTGAGAAGATGAGCTGGGCTTCCTTTTGTGAAATGTGATTCTTCTAAAATAGAAATATATTTGAGGTAGTCAACAGACTATCACAAGTCAGACCCAATCACTTTCACAGACTATTGATTTGGGGAAGACATGCGTCCTCGCAAATGTATTTGCCAAATTCGCCAATGTGACCCACATACCAGCCTTATTTGACTGTGACTTGCAAGAACACAGCCATCTTCACGCATGACGTGAGTAAGAAATAACTCCGCCAGGGTCTGCGCCAATGGCATAACCATCTGAGTAAGCTAACTGCTGTCAGGAGTGACCTACCATGGCAGCCAGGGACTCCTTAAACATGGCAGGTCCTCCTCCTGAGCCTTCCATTGCTCAGTCAAAGGCAATGACGAGAAGAGAGTGGTAGCAATGGCTGCAGGAACTAATTTTGGAGATGGTCCTGAGACAGTCTCGTTCACCCTCCCTTCTCATGACACCACGTTCCAGGTGAAAGGAGCCATAGTGGCTCCCAATTACATTCTAGCCTAAACATGGATCCCAACCTCTTAGGTCAGGCAATGTAGGCTAGATACTCCGGCATGTTTGGAATAGACATTGGTATATGTTATCAGTGCCCCTGTGAGCTGAGAAGCAATTTCCCCCTGAAGGGGAACTCATTCTTGACATTTCCCAGTCAATCCCCATCTTCCTGTGCCACCTCAGCCTCCAGTTACCCTCCCTCACTTTCCTCTAACTTCTCGAGACTTCAGGAATATATCTATCACTGTCCCTCCCAGGTTCCCAGCCTCCATCCCTTTTTCTGCCACAGTGCCCTCCATCCTTCTCCCTACTCCTTCTCCCCCCTCCTTCCCTGCACCTTTTCAACTACCAGAAGATTCCAAATGAAAATCAAACAAACTCTTTGTCCAGGCTGTCCATGTATTTTAGTTCTACCAATACACCAGGGAAAAGATCTCCAAGAATTCGATGTCAACCATAAAACACGCTTGGGAGGAATACCGGTTTCCTCCTAGACAAAGGAAAGGAAAAGGCAAACACATACACGCACGCCACAGAAGGTTCAGGAGATGGTATAGCAATGTGGGTAAGCTCTGCAGATCCAACCTAAACAAGAGGGCAATGGACCAGAAGGAAACCCTGCCTGATAACTATTAACGAATTCCACTGCTTGGTAAGGAACAGCTTGTTTCCTGTGAGGCGGGAAGGTGTGCGTGCCATCGGTCGACACAGCAAATCCAGCTTGGGAAGGAATCTGTCGGTCCTCCAGTCAAATGCTATTGGATTTGGGAGTAAAACTACCTATCACGCTGGTTTTTCAATTTGTGTTCAAGGTTGTATCCCATGTGTGTCTATGTGTTGCACCACGTCCGGTCCCTGCCTATAGAGTGGGGTGTGTGATGAAGAAGAATAACAAACAAGAAACTCAGAAAGCTTAAAAACCACCAGCACAGCACAGCAGTTTCCATGGGTACCCACACGCTCAGGCCAAGGCAGGAGACAAAAATGGAAAAAGAGAGGAAATCACTCAACCTCAAGACCGCTGTCGACCACATCAGGTTGGCCTGAAATCGAGCAACAAATTATGTTGATTTTGGCAGTCACCAAATATTTGAGCCAGAGAAATGCCTTTTTCAGGGAGACATTTTCACCTTCTTTCCATTCTCTTGATTTATATATCGTAATTTTTCAGAAAAATTCTTAGCAGCTGATACACATAATAAAGAAACCCTCCAAAGACTGACACTGCATTTTTAGTGACTCCAGCTAAATGAGAGACCTCATTGATCTTGAGTTCTGTTTTTTAAAAAGGTTTTATTATTTGTAGAGAGAGGAGAAGGGAGAGAGGCAGAGAGGGAGAGAGACATGGCAGCCTTTCACCTGCCTCCAGCTAAGGACCTGGCTGGAGACCTGGCTTGCAACCTGGTTATGTGCCCTGGCTGGGAATCAAACCAGCAACCTTTGGGTTCACAGGCTGGTGCCTTATGCACTGTGTCACTAGCTGGGGTGAGTTCTGTATCACTTTTAACTGCCTTAGTTGGCCATCTCTGGGAGCTGTTATCAACATGAACCTCCAATAAGTGGCTAGTCCAGGGTAAATTCTTGAATCTGTTCTAATGACATAGACCCAGCAAACACCCTTATATCAGGATGTGCCATTTATTTTTTTCAGTAATATCAAGGATGACAGGAGGAGTCGATGAGGACTCTGCCCAACTTATAAAAGGAATTCTGAGTTTTTAGAAAATCTTGTCTACTGTAGGTCTCAGCCTTGGAGCTTCTTAGGAAGCAACCTAAACACATCAGAAGAAGGACAAGTTGCTTGTAGGCACGGCTGGAGAGCGTCCCTACGGAAGAGGGAAGTAATGATTGCTTCCTACCCACATGGCCCACAGCTCCCAGCTCCCAGCCTCCCCTGTCAGCCTCCTGTCTGGGGTTTTCTCAAAATAACTAATAATGTCATCTTCATCATCCCTAGCCTCATTTTTAAGTTCATTTTTAAAATTGATTGATTTCAGAGAGAGCAAAGAAGGAAAAAGACAGGGAGATGTTGCTCCCCTGATCTACCTATCTACACATTCACTGGTTGCCTCCTGCATGTGCCCCAACTGGAGATCAAACCTGCAACACTGGAGAATCAGGATGATGCTCCAACCAACTAAGCCACCCAGCCAGGGCCCCACCCTCATTTCGGAGTTCTTACTATATGCTTGGTATTATGTTTTATATATGTTGCTTCATTAATCTCACAATAGACTGACAGCATAGATGCCATCACTGTCAGCATTTATAGGTAATAAACTGGTGCTCAAACTTTTTAAATGATAACCCTGATCGTAGCTGGTAAGGAATAAACGTCAGGACTCAAAGTAATGTCTTTAACTCCAGAGCCTGTGTGCTTAACCAGGATAGAGAGAAAGGAGGTGTTAACTTGATTCACCACGTGTAGGTTGCACTGAAGTATGACTGAACAAAACATATGGAGAGGCTCAACAACTCAGCCTTCATGTACAGCAAGCTAAACCAGGTTCATTGGTACAGAAATTTTTATAATAATTGTAGGGATTTCGGTACATAAGGTGAGAAATTTGAGTACATAAAGGGTACGCGCAATCCACTGGCAGTAACTTTGCATCTCCTTATTTCATGTGCTTATTAATTTTGAAAAACTATGTTTTTAAGGTTGTGATTTAACATCATTGTTTCAGATATAAAGTATTAAATTCTGAGAGCAACCATTACATCAAAGGAATACGATGTTGGAGCAACCATAATTTCTGGACTGCATGCAGGGCAAACTGCTAAGGAAACTGCAGACTTCAATAACATCCCTTTATACATACAGTTGACAACATGAAGAAGGTGTATGATGCTGATCTTGATGTTGCCACACCAACAAGGAAAACGCATAAGGTACGCAAGGATCACACAAGCCAGATATTGTATATAGAATCCAGAGATCACTAATGAAGATTCAGGATGTTTACCTTGACGTTATAAGAGGAGCAGTCATACCGTGGATGAAGCAAGTTGCAAATGGACATCATTTTATCTTCCAACAAGATGGTGCACCAGCACATAATGCCAAAAAGGTGCAAGAATTTCTCAGTGTCAGTGTTCCTGAATTCTAGTCAAAGGAAATCTGGCTGCCTAGTTCATCAGATGCAAACCCTTTATCCTATTATGTGTATGGAGCATTTGTGAGAGAGAAGTTTATAGATAACCTCATTCCAATAAAGAGACTGTTAAAGCTAAGATTGAAAACATGATGATGTTCATGAATAAACAAAAGTAAATGAAAGTGTGCTCAATATTCCAAAGTTGAATCAGGTCTATTATTGCAGCAAGTGGAGGCTTCCTTTCTCTTAACAATTAAAAAAATAATGACTACGTTTATGTATTTACATATAAGAATAAATTCATTTCAAAACATAACACTTTTGTGGCATGTTGTTTATTTTACTAAAATGTTGCCACTATTGCATGCACCTTGTAGACTCACTGAATTAAAAAGCAACTGTTGTTTTCTTTGGTGGCATAATGTTGGGAAGCCTTCTCTTTGAAGGTTTCTGGAACTGGGCTGGAAGATGAAAGGCTAATTAATGAGAGGTACATTAAAGAATTCCCCTGGCATCCGAAGTTTTGTGTCAGTAAACTGAGTTGCCTAAGAGACATCTGTTAAAGATGACTAAAGAAGATTGAAAACTTGCAATAACACGTCCTTTGGTGTCATCTTTGAGGACTTTTAAGAATCTGTTTTCATTAATAGTTTTAAAAAATACACACACACACACACACACAGAACTATAAATCTGCATATATTCCGATTGCCAAACTGCCTTACCTATCTCTTCAGCACCAAACTTCTGGAACTGGACTATGCAGTGGTGAGAAGCGTCAATATGCTCATTTGCTATCGACATAAGTGATATATGAATATTCTTTCAAAATGCTCTGAAGATTCTGAGGATGTTAATGATAGGATTATTAACTTGGGCCACAACTGGTTTGCAGACCTAATGTTGGGCAGCATAAGGCACCAAAAAGTTTAAGGCAATTTGGTGGACAATATACAAAGTAATATGCCTTAGGTTGACAAGAGATCACCAACTTATATAGTCATATATTTACACTTGTAAAGGCATATTAAGGTCTGCAAGGCTACACACCAAATCGAAATCCCATATTCTCAGGAGAGTATGGGGGAAGGGCCCCAGGATTTAGTCTAGTGGTTAAAGGGGACTTCAGACTTATCTGACATTTTCTGACATTGTTTATAAGAATAATGTATTTATGCATCACATAAAATTATAAATAATTTCAGATGTTCCAATAAATCAGGTAGATCTTTGCTAGCAATGAGACCCCTCCCATTGAACATACATAAAAGAAACAAAATAAAGTAACTCATAATAATATAATAATAACATAATTTCTCCATTCACTCATTCAACAAATTATTTCCTGAGAGCCTTCATGTGCAAAGCTGTGTTCTGTAACTAGTCTCTTGTCTCAGCACAGGGCCTCCTACTCTAGTTTCTTCATTGCCTAGGAATCTCCCATCACTTCTCTCCTAACCCCAAGCCCTCTTCCACTGGGGTCCCGCAGACTCCTGAGTTTTGGTTTCCAAACTCTCGCCCTGAGCCTCTGCCCTCTCAGGGAGCCATTCCTCCAGCACTCAGCCCTGCCTCAGCGAGGATTAACATGGCCATTAGCCCCTGTCCACTTACCTACATTTACTCCGGCCCTGATCAGATGGGAGTGTCCCCACCTCTAGGAAGGTTAGGAATGGGGAGGGGTGCTCCCCACTAACCAATCCAGCTTAGTCTCATGGTATAAAAACACACACACTCGCATCTGAAAACTGCCCCCCACCCCAAGCGGATATAGTTTTGGAGTCTGGGATCCACGGACTCTCCACCCAGACAACCCTAGGTTCCGCTCTGGCTGCAGCTGGAGAGAAAGTAGACATTTGACTCTAATGAAATTTGGTTCTCAGCTCAGCTTTCTATCATTTCTGCCCAGGAACACTCTCTCCAGGCCAAGACTCAGCTTCATTCTTCCTTCATTTTCTTTAAAAAGGCCTATGAACCTTGCACTTGAAAGTCAGTCTCTACTAAACTTTGCTTTCTCCAACCTGTTGCCCCAACCAAAAAGTGTGAAAAAGCAAAAGCAAAATCCTAAATGGCCTGGTGGGGGTTTGGTGAGTGACTCGCTCTCTGGGACAGAGAGGGAGTTAGTGGGTAAAGGGTTAAACATGAACACACATCCCTGGAAGTTCTCCTCTACCCTGTTAATGGAACCCAAGTGCAAACCTTGGCAGAAGCTGCACATTAGCTCATGACAGGTGTAGGCTCCATGCTGGTTGCTGCCTCATTTCCAGCAGAAAACCGGGGACATGGGGACCACTCCATGACACAGTAGGCCAGAACAGATTGCTTTGCAGAGATCTCTTCTGGCTGAAATAATTCCCTGTAACAACTTCCTTGACACGTTGTCAGGATGGCCTGTTTCCAAGGTAATGGCTGATGCATGGGGATATAATAGACATCATCTGTGGTCTTCCAGGGATGGAGTTGCCAGAACAACCCTGCTACATTTTTCTAATAGAGTCATTCATCTCTTCAGCAATGCTTACTAAATTGGGTCCCTTGTTACATGCTCCCTGGAAGCCTCCAGTTCTTCCCGCATCCTAATATTATTCATATTTACTGTAAGTCTGGGGTCGCAAATTCAAACATCTATGGGAGTCCGCCAGATACTATAAAATGACCAAAGCAGACCAGTGACAGCCAGAGTCCCCACTTGTCCAAAGTGATAGGCTAACTCTCAGCTCCAGGCAGGGGTTTTAACCTCAGAATTCTTTTCTGGAACAGTTCTTTCCAGATCTTATCTGCTGGAAAACGAGTTCTTAAATAGCATCCTGACACACACTGTCAGGATGATCTGTGTCCGGGGCTGGAGGGTGTCCCCTAAAATTCATAATCTACCTGGAACCTCAGAGCATGGCTCTATTAGCAAACAGTCTTTGCAAATGTGATTAGTTAAATAAAGATGAGGTCATACCGGATCAGGGTGGGCCCCAAACCCAACAACTGATGTCTTTATCAGAGACAGATACAAGTTCATGTAGAGAGAAGAGAATTCGATGTGAGGACAGATGCAGAGGTTTGAGTGATGTACGTACACGTTAAGCAATGCCAGGGACTGTCAGCAACCACATAGTTAGGAGAGAGGTATGGAGCCCCCTGGCAGAAAATGGGACCCCATTAGGTTTGCTTATATGTTTCTTTATTTTTGGCTTGTAAAATAACAAAATCTTTCAGTGAAAGAAAACAAAAGCAAATATGCACACGGACCTCTGTGCTACACGGTGTCTGCTCTGAACTTCCACCAATGACGCCAAGTCTACGCTGGCTCCTTTTAATTCGCTCTTCATGCTCTAGCCAGAGGGATCGTTGGAAAACTCAAATCAGATGAGGTCACCCATCTCCCTGAAATCCCTTCATTATGTCCTGTTGCTCTTCCAGTAAAGACTCATATGGCTCTGCAGCCTCTGGCCCGGGCTCCACCTTGTTCTCTGCCTTCCAGATGCACTAGCTTCTAGTGCCTTGTGCTTCCTGCACTCTCTTCAACCTCAGGACCTTCTCACCTGCTGGTCTCTCTGCCTCACATATTCTCATCTCCCCCACCACGCGCCCATAAACATGCATGTGTACACACACATACATACAAGGTCTGTCCAGAAGGTAGCCAGCCATGTAATATGAAAAATAGAGACATTTACTGAAGAAAATACA
The DNA here is from genome assembly GCA_004026585.1 of Noctilio leporinus. Classification (NCBI taxonomy): domain Eukaryota; kingdom Metazoa; phylum Chordata; class Mammalia; order Chiroptera; family Noctilionidae; genus Noctilio; species Noctilio leporinus. The sequence goes on from PVIW01004363.1 coordinate 67,191, forward strand.
AGAAACATTGTACATAGGACAATGATGTCTCCGTCCCCTTCAAAGTAGGCATCTTGGGACTTCACACAGTTCTCCCAATCGCCAGCAGCTGCCCTATGGTCTTTACCTGAATCTTATCAACAATCTGAAATCTCTTCCCATTCAACGGTGATTTTGGTTGTGGCAAAAGCCAGAAGTGCAGGGCAACAAATCTGTGCTGTTGGATGGCTGAGTCACCTGGGTGATTTGCTCTTTCACCAAAAACTCTACATGAGACATGATGCATGAATGAGCACATTATTGTGATGAAGCTGCCAATCACTGCTGGCCCTATAGCTGCAGCCTTCTGTGTCATCAGAATAGTTTCTGTGGAGGAATGTCCAAGCTTAATGCAAAATCTGATGCACATATGTTGCTCTCTTCAGTCATTTTTAGGGCAACGGCCACACAGTACACATGCTCACTCAACGGCGTCTACCGCCCCCACTGACTGGAACAGTGGAGTCATCACTGTTCGTGAATGTGCATCTCAGTCTACTCTCCTTGGCTGCCAGGTTACATCAATGTTACATGAACCGTTCTCATTATACTAACAATGGTTGGACTTTTTCCAGACAGACCTAGAATACACACTCCTTTACCCTGGTTCATGCCTGCTTATTTTGCAGCTCTCCGATCAGCCTGCACTTTCTCAGGAAAACTTTTCCTGACATTCACCACTCCACCCTAATCGAAAATTATTCTAATCTATTTCAGATAATCTCATGGTACTGTGTTCCTTTCAAATGTAACATCTTCCTATGTGTGTGACCATGGAATTCATTCTGTTGCCTCCACTGGACAATAAGTAACATTCCTCCCACCTGCCACAGTGTCTGCCCTACCCTGCGGTCTCCCAAGAGGCAATACGGTGCTGTATCTCCAGATTTCCTCCCACTCCAGGTTAAATAATCTCTACAGCCTCTTTACTCCTCGCTTTGTATGTTTATTATAGTAATATTTCACATTTTGCATGGCTCTCTGTTACTCACACCTGTTTGCATCTTCTGGCCGAAGGCCACACTGTGGGCAGGGATTGTACTGTGTTATCACTGCACTGCCAGTGGGGCCTTTGTCATGCTTAAGTATCTGTAGGAGTCTTAAAAGCATGTTTTTAAACTCTGCCAGGTAATGATGGTAAGGAGGCCTCACAGAGTGGGGTGGGCAGAGTAAGGACAATAATTAAGAGGGTGGGCACAAGTCAGGGAGGGCAGTGTGGAAGAGGAGAGTGGCATGTTAGGAAAGCTTTGTTAGAAATGCCAGTCTGTCCACTGCATAGATCCTCTTCTCGTGTCCATGCCTTGCTTAGGTGGGTCTAGACTCAAAAGTTTTACTAGTTATTGTCAACTGGGGGTTATTCTCCACCCCCAAAGATACTTAACAATGTTTGGAGACATTCTGGATTATTATGATTAGGGGATGGGGGGTGGGGTTGGTTGCCACTGGCATCTACGGGGTAGAGGTTGGAGATTCTACTACACATTCTACACTGCACAGGACAGCCCCTTCCCCCAACAAAGAATTATCCACCCAAAATGTCAATGGTGCTGAAGGTGAAAAACCTATTCTAGGTCGCTACATGTCAACATCCTGGGGGTTCTGGACGTACACCCACAGGCATCATTGGATACTTTAGTTTCTGTGGCATTTCAATTAGCCCCTCTTTTCAAGAAGCACCTCCAACAACAATCAGCATGCTTTAAAACTCCATAGGCCATAGAGTAACCTGGCCTCGTCCAAACTCAATTTTTCATCTGTTCCATCCTGGCCCCCAAATTCCCCATTGTAGCCATTGTCCATCAGAAGGAACAACAGAGCCCCAAGGAACGCCAGGCTGTTCAGCACACACAGGAAATTTGTGGTTAATCACTTCAACCTGCTTTGCTTGAACAGAGATTTTCTGAGACCTGTTTATTATTCTGCTGCTTGGCCGCTCTAGAGTTATCTATGACCGAAGTCTTGCATTTATTTGTAGAGTAAAAGAAGGTATATTTTTACTCTCACATCCCTTCCAAGTCCCTGGATCAAATTAGTGTGAACTTTCCAAAATAAATTCACCTTTGAGCCGAAACTAAGAGTGGAAAGTTTCAGCCCAAAAGGATACCTTACTGGAAAGTTAGAAGCAAAAGAAAATGAGGATTATAAGGGATGTTTTAGTGTAACTTCAGTACTCAAAGTTACAAAGGACAGAGTATTTATTATATAAAAGATTCTCTAACAGATTGATGGATGCAATACAGGATTGCCATTCAGTTCTCTTTTCTTCAGACACTAAGGAAAAACAACTGGAAATAAAGAGAATGGAAAAATTTGCACATGTGGATCTAATTCTGTACCATGTCACTGGTTAAAACTCAAGGAAAGAATATTTTATCAAAACGAGAAGAGAAAAGGGGAACAATCGGTAATAGGAAAGTAGACCTCTGATGCCTTCACTCCACAGATGCAACTTGTTGGACCACAATGTGAAAAGTTAACATTTTACATGGAAGGGCACCATGGTTTTTCATACAGAAAACCATTGTCATAGTTCTGGGTGATTTGTAATACACAGAGATGTTAGGGCATTTGAAGCTTGTTTTTCTCTTGGTACTCAATATGGAAAAGTATTTCCCAATCACCACCGCTTGAAAGATTCAAAATCTGAATGATTCTGAGGCGTGGACCTTTTCAGAAATCCATTCATAGCCATACCTGTGACTTGGACTACATAAGGTCCTAATAAAATACCACAATCAATACAGCATTAAAACTAGTGCATTAAAAAAAAAAAAAAAAAAACTGCAGAAAAATGAACTATCAGTTAGATAAAAATGTTATTTTCAAGTAGTTTTCAGTAGCAAAAGAATGCTTCCCCATCCACCTGCCCCCCAAACGTGCACACAGTGTTGAGCAAATAAGAAATACAGAAAATGAATAGAAGCAGAATTGCTCTTGTAAAGCAGGGGTCCCAGAATCTCAGCCTTATCTCTCTCTGTCCTCAAACTCTTGTTCACTGACTATCTGAATAAATAAATACAGTGCATGGAATGAAGAGTTTTAGAATGCATTTTTTTTTCCCCATTTTTCAACAGATTGAGTTGGCATCATTTATCTCTAGCCCTTATTTAGGCCACAGGGGGATGAACTGACTTTTCCTAAATTAATTTTAACAGCTCATGGAAACAGTAGTTACTAGGGAGTGTGGTTGACTTCTACTTTTACTTCCCTTGATTCTGTTATTCACATTTTTATTGTTTGCCTCCAAAATCTGTTTTTACTTTAAATATATATACATATATATCTTGAAAAAAACAGTATTTTGCCAAGTTTCCTTTTGTGATTTGGTTACTATTTCTTTTAGACTGTTTATATATCAGTAAATGAAAAAGAATGAAAGGGATAAATTCCTCCTTCCTTTTTCTTCACCTACAATGTGATCAAACTATAACACGTCTATGGAGTTGGTCAAACTGATAGATACTATCTAGTTTTAAAAGGGTCCTATGTATTATCTCCCCATTATTCACAGGGATGTGGTCTTCGGGAAAGCAAGATGCTTGCACTGTGGTGTCTGTCACCAACCAGCAGTCCCAGGTTGACTCTGCTCTTTTGGACGACTAGACAGAGATCCTCACCCTATGGATGTACCTCCCCACCACCTGTCATCAAAGAAACTACATTCCCAGATAAAGAAAGACAAGTTTTCCCTTTATCTAAGGCAAAGGCTAAAAAAATTTTCATACTCATAACCTAAAACATATATGTATATTGAGTCATTTTGTTTCTTAATAAAAGCATTTATTTAAAATCATAGGATCTTTCATTTATACTTGGAATAAAGACATCCTAAAAGTTTTTTTTATCAGAAAATGATTCCCCCGACATGCATATTATCATGAAAACAATAATCACCACCTCAAATCTGTAATCCTGCCACAGAAGCCAGTGGGACAGGAGCGGTGAGTGACAGGGGCTTGCGGAAGTGTGTGTTCCCTGAAATATCCTTAGCATTCCTCTCTGGAAACGATGGGGCAAATCAAAGCCGCCGAAATCATGGCTTTTTCCTGGCTAGTTCTGAAAAACAATATTTCAGAGGCTATGTGTCTTATCTTGAGGTCCACATTGCCAGTGAGGCCAAATACAGAAAGTGCATTTGGATTGGCACACAGTTTGAACTATTTTACTTTAGAGAAAGAAAAATTGAGCAATCCTGGAAGAACTCCATATTCTTTCTTTAAAAATTTTTTTTTTTTTTTAAGATTCCTCTTAAAAGTTACTGCTTTGAGCAGGAAGGGTTTGGAACAGCTGTCCTTGAGTGAGTCGGGAGAATGTTAATCACGGTCCCTTCTCTCCTTTACTTGAAGATTAGCTTGCACCCCAGGCCCCTGCAGAAGGAAACAGTATACACTTCACTTCTGAGATTGTCATGAGGACTATTTCTGTAACGGCAGCAGCATGTCTGCCGGATCTAGAAGACACTCAAGTCTGGACACGGACCCAAGGCAGCAAGAGCCCGAAGGGTCTGCAGTGGGCTGACTGGACATCTGAGAAATTCATTTGCGTCTTGACAGCAGCTCCCCAGGAAAAAGTCAAACTTAACAAAAAAGAGTGAAAATGAAATTGCCATACACAGAGCACCTGCAATTTTACCCAGAATCTTCTTAGGCAAACTGACCCTGCACAGACCATCTTAGGTTAAAAAGATGAAAATAAGTGACATTTCCTCTGCATATTTTTAAGTGAGAAAAACTAGATGTAGGGAAATAGGTAATGTATAATAATCTTATTGTAATAAAGTAAACAATAAACCCCCCCAATCCAGGATAAAAATATTTTTTCCATTTGAGGTTTTGAACAAAGAGCTAGGAGTGGAAGGATATACAACGAGTTGCTATTATTCATAACAGGGAGAAGGATAAGAGAAAGGAGGGAAAAAGAGAGAAACAGACTGTCATTGGATAAAACAATATGCATGGCATAATATTAGGAAGAAGAGAAAAATGATATGGTTTAATTACAAATGGACAAAAATTGAGAATGTGCCTAGATAAGAACTAGAAGGTATTATACACTTATTTGCTTTCAGGATGAAACTCATGGATAATTTTCTTAAAGTCATTGCAATTGGCATTTCAGCAAGATGGAATATGATAGATACCCCACCTATAGTTAATACCCTTTAAAATGCCCTCGTTAGAAATATAACATTAGGACAAAAATGAGTTGCCTTTGAAAAGACACTGTGAAGACAGGCAGTGGTCTTTGGGACCTAAATAAGTCAGATCCAGCCTAAAGAATTCCGACGATTTGCACATATGGGACGAGAAGTGAAACCGGTCCCCTCAATTGATTTCCTCGGGCACCTGGTGATCTGGAGGTCTGTGACCCTCACAGAAAGCTGGGGACCACCACCACCCCAGAGCACTGAGATGGAAAGCTAAATCCCCAGTAACGGATTCAAATAGGTCCCTAAGTCTGTGAATACGGCAGCGAGATACTCACTTGAGATGGTGGATAGGAAACTGATGAGAAAAAAATTTTTTTTTTTTTTTTTTGTTTTAAGGAAATAAAATATTAAAAAATGTAAATGGGACGGAAATTATAAACAGCCTAAAGCTCTTCTCCCTTCGGGAACAGCTGTGTCTGCTAATCCCTCGAGGAGTCGTCCTTGCGATGGCCCTTCCTTCCTTCCTCCGTCTCTCTCTAATAGCTCCCTTGTTCCTGCCGGACAAAACTAGCCCTTTGTGGCTGCTCTCAGAACAACATTAAAAACAGGAATAGGGAAATTGTAAACAGGAGGCTTCTGGTCTACAGGCGAAGACACACACAGGCCTCTGAGGCCTACTTCATGCTAAGCAAAGAAACAGATCTTTGTTGCTAAAGGGATTAGGGCTACGGTATTTCGGAGGCACTGCTGAGGCATTCAGCTGGCCTGAAGCAGGGGCTTTGTAAAGAGATACCTCCATTAGAGGTCTGCGAGCGGAAATCATTCATACTCTTTATACAATCTGGGTAATGTGATAGTGTTGGACTGTTAAACGCCTCTGGTGAGGCAGGGTCCTATCTCCTTGAATGGTAAATTCTTCAGCAGCTAAATAGATGGTGGTATAATTACCTTCGCTGACTTTTTTTTTTTAGGTGGTGGGGGTGGGACTGTCTTCTACCTTTAACTCTTAGTAGGAGTAACAGGAAAGGCGCACCCAGAGCCAGGGAGGTGAAGTCTATCCAAGTCTGCTCAGAGAGTCTTTGGGCCTCTGGTGCTGATGTGTTACCTTAGCAAAAATGGCACTCAGTGCATCATTTGCATGCAGTCAATGACCACTTTGTCCCACGTTCACCAGGGTCATGAAAATCTCTGTAACTGCCTCATTCTGTGCCCTTGGCCTGGCATACCCCCAACCTGCCTACCTAATTCCTATCCATCCTTGGCCCGCTTTCACCAGTCGGCCCTTCTTGTCTTCCACTCTCCAAGTGGACTGGTCTGTAGCGTCCTGCACACGTGCCCCCTGCTGCGTTCCCCTTGAACTTGGAGACTGCTTGTATGTCTGCTACTTTAATAGATCATAAGCTCCTTGAAGGCAGTGGCTTATCTACCTTTACATCTCCAAAGCCTGGTCCTTTGTAGGTGCCCAGAGCTGTGCCCAGGACGAGACTGGGCGGGGATAAAGCAGCCTTGCCTTTAGACCATTCCCTATGGTAGCTGGAAAGACTATATATGCCTGTGTGTTCTAATGGCTTATACAGAATTTTTAAAAATTCATCAGTGAACCCTCCTAGTGAGTACAGAAGTCTTAAGAGACAGAACCAACCAACCAACCAACCAAATACACACTGTGGCCACTTAGGAGAGAAAAATGAGTCCTCCAAGGAAGATGACAAGTGATCACTTCCCCACAAATGGCGAGCAGCTTTCTGAGTGACCTGGCTGGTCCTAGCCCTGCCCCCACACTCTTCTTGGTTAAGGAAGCATCACCAGCAGAAAGCAACGATTCTTGGGGTTCAATTTTGAGCCGCTGGATGTAATTACAGTATCAGTTGAAAACTGACGAATCAGAAAACTTCTCAGGGCTAATTACAAAAATAAAGTTAGGATAAGGGGAAGAAATGCTACAGCAGAGCTAAGGGTACTTCTGATACGATAAGCCCCATCCTGGATGGCTGACAAGTTCATTCTGGGAGAAAGGAGGGCTCCCGGCAGTCGTGGGGTTCTGCAGTAAGACAGGCCTGCAAATACAGTGAAGGCTTTGTAGCAACTTGGGGGACACTGGTGTTTTTTCCCCACTGATACACTCAGTTCTCTGGGACATGTGTCTATATGAGTGTGGCTTTGGACATCATTCATTGTTGGCCCTTCCCATCCTCCACAGTTTTCTATCTGGATTACCTCTCTCTTCTCGCCATTTGGCAGATGGGACTCTCTGCTCTTAAATTATTAACTGTCTGCAAAGGCAGTTAATATGGAAGGAAGAAAACAGCAGTGAAGCTGTGCGCTTTGTCTCCAATTCTGCCTCTTAATCATCCATTCAACCAACAAATGTTGAGCACATACTATGAGCCACACACTGTGCTGCACTGAGAAGATGGGCATGACATGGACTTGACCTCCACAGGGGTAAGCATGCATAAACGGAGTGGCTAGTGCCACAGTGGCCATGTGCACTGAGGAGCAGAAGGATTTCAAGGAAGGCCTCCTGACAGGGGCAGGAAGAGCCTAGTGGTAAGATTCTGGATGGGATTAAAAAAAAAAGAAAAAACAAGCAGTACGCGTTTGGGACAACTGAGGAAATATGCACAACATATTTTTTTTTTTTAGATTTTTAAAAATTTCATTATTTTTAGAAAGAGGGGAAGGGAGAGAGGCAGAGAGGGAGAGAGACATCAATGTATGGTTGCTTTTCACCTGCCTCCAGCCACAGATCTGACTGGAGACCTGGCTTGCAACCTGGTTATGTGCCCTGGCTGGGGAATCGAACCTGCAACCTTTGGGTTCGAAGGCCGGCACCTTACCCACTGAGCTACCAGCCAGGGCCCTGCACAACATATTAAATACTATTATTATGAGGATAGCACATTTCTGGGTGTGATCATGGGATTATGGTTATGTAAGAGAGTGTCCTTGTTCCTAGGAGACACATATGCAACTATTTATGGGTGAGAAATCATGATATCTATAACTAATTAGGTGCTTTCAGATGGTTCAGAAAAAGACAGGTCTGTGTGTGAACATATGTACGTAAAGAGGGTGGGAGGAAGAGAACAAATGACAAAGTGTTAATCAGCGAACCTAGGTATACGCACATTCATTATACTAGTCTTTTAATTTTTGAATATAGCAAATTTGGGCTGAGAAAAGGAAAGAGAAAATGGCTGTTAATCAGATGAAGACAGAGAGGAGGTGCTCCCGGGAGGGGATGGCCAGAGCACAGGATTTGGGGGCTGACGCGGGTGTGTATTGACCCACTCCTGGCCCAGAGATGGCACTTGGGTGTCTCTGTCAAGTGGATGAGAGAGTTAATGAAACAGCGTCCTTTATGCAGGGAACTGAGCAGATCAGACTAACGGGGGCATAAGGTCTGCGTTAAGGAGAGCTGATTCACCTGTGAAGGTGGACGGCCTGCCATGGAGGCCTTTGCATATTGTGCTAAGGTCCTAGGACTGTATTCTGTGCAGGCAGAGGGGCCCAGGAGCAGGAGGCAATGTAGTCAGGGTTGCATCTAGTGGGACCACCCTGGCAGTCAGGTGTCTTGCGGAGCGATGGAGCACAGACCTGGAGGTACGTCAGGATGCCTCTGGCTTTCTTAAACACAAAGGCCTGGAGCTAAAGGCTGAATTTATCAGGAGACTTGTTATCCAACATGGCTGCAAGCTCTGAGGTGACGGGCAACAGAGGTGGTTGACTCAATGGCTCATCAATGTCACCACAGAGCTCTCTCCATTCCATCATCTGGTTTGTTTTGCCTACAGGCTGCCTTCCCTAGTTTTCAGAAGATGGCTGCAGCAGTTCCTAGAGTGACATACAGACACAGTGAAGACCACGGACAGGAGGGAACTGTCTCTTCTTCTATCTCTTTCTCAGCAAGAAAAACTTCCAGAAGCTTCCCAGCTAATTTTGCCTCCCACCTCACTAGCCCAGATTGGGTTAGAAGCCTATTTCAAAACCAATCCCTGTCAAGGAAGTAAGACTGCATTTTGGCTTAGAAGAATAATTTATACACAGGGGAAATTGACTACTATGAATCATTACTTGAAACAACTCAGGAGGCTACTGGTCCTGGCAAAAGATGCTTTTAGCCTAAACCATGATAATGGCGGCAAGAGAGAGATATATGAGAATAGATTCCAGATGTATTTAGGAAGTTAGGTTGGTAAAATTTGGTGGTGAATTGAATGCAGGGGAAGAGGGGAAGAAAGAAAGGACACCCTCCTCCATAGTTCCAGCTTGGGAGAGTAAGTAGAAGGAAGCATCACTAAGAAAAGGTATACAAGAGAAGGGGAAGGTTTGGGGTACACTCAATTTGAAACGCCTCCGGGCTTCAGAATACAGGTGTTGGGCAGTCAGTGGAGTATGAGTCAGACCACTACCCCAGCCAGAGGTCCACACAGATACTTCTGAACCAACATTTAATCATTGAAAGATTCCAAATAAGATTACATAATTTTGGCTCTTCTGGGAAAATTGAAAAGTCTGGCAACATTGGTCCTGAATTCCTACGTATCAACAATTGGCCGGAGCCCCATGGCAGTTATCCCCTTTAGCTAGAGCCAGAAGTTCTCTGGGCTGCCCACTTTCTCCAATCTGTTTCGCATGTTGACTTTACCTGCATGCCGCCCACCTCGATGGCATTTTCATCAGATGCCCTGCTCAGGGCCCTGCTCGGGATTGTGGGGGAAGAGGCCTGAGCTGCAGATACACACCTGGTAGCCATTGGTACTTAGGTGACACACCTGGTAGCCATTGGTACTTAGGTGGTGGACAAAGCCCTGACTTCTCATTCTACTTTCACCCAAAGAGAAAGTAGAACGAGAAGTGAGTCAATGAGGTCAACCTGGGGTCATCAACTTTTTTAGAAATGGAAGAGAAAATTCATGCAGAAGAGAAAAGCAGAGAAACTAGAACAGGACGAGTGAGCTTGTAGCCTCAGGAGTCAAGGAAGGAGAGCGTGGAATTGGAGGCAGTTCTCTTCTGTGTCTGACAGGACACAGGCGGTTCAGGGAGAGAAGGCACCACATGAGACAGGGCTTCAGGGAGATGAGCCGTAGGTGCCCTCTGAGTCTCGCTCCATGGCATGGTGAGAGAAGAGGCAGGTAGCAATGGTTGGGCAGAGGATGAAAGGTAAGTGGGCACCATGCACAGGCTGCTTGGGTGAGAAAAGAAGGGAAGGAACAGATGGATGCTAGAAAGGCTATGGGATCAAGGCACGGTCCCTTTGTAGAATCAGAGAGACTTGGACACCTTAATGGGACAAAGAGTCAGTGGTGAGATGGAAGCTGTAGAAATGTATATAGAGGGATGAACAACAGAACCTGGTCCAAAAGGAGTTGCTTGGCAGGGAACAAAAGGGTCAGGCATAGGTGGTTGGTCATGCCAAAAGACATGGTGGGTAGGAAGTGATCATAAACCTGTAGGCAGATGAGTGTGTTCAGCAATTTGAGAGCCATTAACTGACCTTTCACAAGGAAGAGCTCAGTCACCCTACAAAGGGATGCTCCAAGATGACCATCCTTTCCAATTTGGAATGAAGGCTGGGGTAGGGTGACTGATAAGCTGCAATGGTGGAGGGTAGAGCTGGTTTTCAAGCCCTTGGAAGCTGCGTCCCTCCCAGCAGAAAGAAAAAAGTGCACACCGGGTACTAATTCTCCCAGGGAAGCTGGAAGGCACCAGCTCTGAGGGGAAGCAGATACGTTACAGCACTGCCCTTGCTGACCACAGCCACAGCGTCTGGGCCACTTCTGGTTGGGATGAATGTTTAAGCACCTGTCATAGATAAGACAGCAATACACTTAACTCCTCTCATGCAGGTAGGTCTGCTGAGGCTACCGCATGCCACCTGTGACTAACACCCATCATCCAAAGACAAAGTGCATGTTTCCACCAGCCTGACGCTGCACCCAATTCTGAAGCCCAGGGAGGTTTACCCAAGGCCTTCAGGCTTCCTTCAGAGGAGGTGTCTGCCAAGTAGTTTGGATGATTAGAATGCTTTTCGTGGCCACTTTCCATCCTGGGCAGTGGTGCAGACTCCAAGGCAATGAACCCCCTGGCAGCCACTGTTGAAGTCAGGCTTTCCTCTGACACACAAAACCCTTCCCGGTTGGGACCACAGCACTGAGGTTGGGCTGCCCTGTGGCCCTGAGCATAGCCTGGGTCCTGCTGGTCCAAGTTCGGTGACCCGCAGCGGGACCTCTGAGGCTCAGGGAGAGTCTTCCACAACACATTCAAGTCCCTGACATCCAATTCTTGACATGATCTCCAAATTCATGGGGACTTTTACCCTGAACTGTGTGTCAATAGGGGACAAAGGTGAGAGGTGGTGCAGAATGCTACCAATGAGTAATCCTCAAGCATTCTAGCAGGCAAAGGCCTGCCCCCTCTCCCCTTCTCCCCATTTCAACAGAATTTCCTAAGCATAACTGTTTGAATCATCTCTCTCCTGTGTCTTATTTATTTTATGATGGAACTGCTAAGAGGCAAAATAAACAAACAAGCAGAAAGAACTTAAAAACATGCAGTAGGAGAAACATGTCTGGAAAGTCACAACCTTGACATTAGGCATCCCTAGAATAACTAAGATTTAGCTGATATTAAAATAATCTCCGTGTCTTCAAAACTGTCACTGGAAAAATCAATAATTCCTTCTAAAATCTGGGGTCACTAAACAGACTCAGGGCTAGAAGAGGTAGACATGCCGGCATTGGATTACCCATTTGGCATTGTCCAAGTGTGTTAGATCCAGCACACACTTCCCTAGAGGGATCATGGAAACTTCTTTCAAGAATATGCTAAACACCCATCTGTCAGAAACAATTCGGGGGTGCTAAGGTGTAAAGATGGAGAACAGAGCAAACCATCGCATAAGGTTCTGGCCTGTGCAGAACTGCTGTGCCTCTTCTAGATGCCTGTACTCATTATCCTTGAGCAACTGGCCTGGCATGACAGGCATGGTGCCACCCACACTGGGGACTCTGGAAACCAGGTATGCAAGAAGCTCCCCTTCTCCTAGCTAGATACCTGGACAACTACAAGACAAGAGTACACTGTGATAGCAGAATGTGAATGGGAACCGAGACCCAAGTTACTGTTAACTATACATTGATGGCAAGAGGGAGACATGGACAGCCAACTGCCTGCATGACATGGGCAGTAGGCATTTAATTTGTTTCTCATTGAACACTACAGGCCCCTGAGGTAGGTATTCTCACCTTTGTGTTCTGAGTGACACCCTAGGACATTCACCAAGGTAATGAGGGGCAGAGTTGGGATTTGAACCCAGGCTGCTTCGACTCCAAAGTCCTTTCATACCAAGGTCCATTTCTTAAATATAGCCTCTGCTGACTCCTTTAACAAAATGTTATTTATATGACTTCTTTTAAGGCAACAACCTTAATCTGGAATGACCGTCATTATGCAGTTGCCAATTTTATAAGACTGTAAACTTCAACGGCCAGAACAGCATCTGTGTGTGCATGTCTCATTTTTTAGATAAGGTGGACGCAGACACCTGACAGAAATGAGATAAACCATTGAGAATGTGGGGGGCAGAGGGTGAGAACATTCTAGGCAGCAGGCACAGCAGATTCAAAGGCCCTAAATCAACGGGTGAGTCTGTGGAACAAAATCTCTTTCCTGTCTCACCACTATCACTGTCCCACTTCCCTACTTTGTCCTCAAAATACTCATCATTATTTGACAGTATGTTTATGAGTTTCTTTGCTTCGTTTGCACCTCAACTAGACTGTGAGCTCAATGAGGCCATGGACTTTGTAGTCACCACTGCTGATTCTCAGAGGCAGAGCAGAGCTAGCATAGAGAGGAAACTCCATGTCTGCTTATAAACGTATGAATACACGCTTAGGACGTTATTTGTAAGTTTCATTTTTATTAAGCATTTATCATGCATAATCACTGAGCTAAGCAAATCATATACATTGCTTTATTTGATCTTCATGCAAGCCCCAGTGTGGTAGGTAACTTTATTCACCATTTACATAGGGTGAAACCAAGGGTAGGTGACTTACTTAAGGTGACTCAGCCCGTAAGTAGTGGAGTTGGGATATGAACCCACATCTGATCAAACACCCATTCATTTTGGTATTTAGCCAAAACATGATTCTAATTTTGCTCAGCATACAGTGGCCACCACAGTGTCATGCACATGAGTGGTCCTCGACAAACATTCACTGGATTGAATTAAATAAAATCAGTACGGAAGAGGTGGCAAGTTCAATGAGAATGTAGCATGAAATTTGGAGAGCTGGTTAGAAGATACATCTTTCTGGTATGGAAGCTAAAAAGGACCAACATACAAAATGACGAGCTTTAGGACTTCCAGTCAAGACGGAGGTGTAAGTAGACATGTTGCATCTCTCTCACAACTAAAAGAAATTTACATCTACCTCAAAACTAAATAAAAACAATGCAGAGATTTCAGAAAATTGAACTACATGGAAATGCAACAAATGAAGAAGTAAAGAAATACTCAGCCAGACAGGGAGGAGGGGCGGAGGTGGGGAGGAGAGCGGTAGTGGGGCACATGGGCTGAGACAGCAACGAAAAGCAATCACACAGTTAAACCTGGGAAGCAACCCCAGAGCCAGACCATGAAGCTCACGGTTCCAGCACTCAGAAGAATACAGCCATATTACTTCTGACTGTGAAAGCCAATGGGGGTTGGGACAGAGGAAGAAACTGCCGGTCTCAACATGTAAGCAGCATTGTTCCCTCTCAGACCCCTCCCCGACATACAGCGCTGCAACACAGTGGAAACAGGTTGCCCTGACGAATTCCTAAGGCTCTGCCCCTTACAACGTAACAAGTGTGACAGTACTACCTAACACACAGAGGCAAACACAGAAAACTGTCAAGCTGAGGAGACAGAGAAGTGTGGCCCAAAAGAGGGAGCAGATCGAAGTACCACCAGGAGTACTAAGCAACAAAGAGATAAGACAACCTAACAGATGCAGAGTTCAAAACACTGGTGATTAAGATAACTCACAGACTTGACAGGTATGCTTAAATACAACAAGAAAGGAAGACGTGAAGGCTAGGCTATATGAAAAAAAAATACACATGAAACCAAGGGTGAAGGGAAGAAAACCAGGGTTCAAATTAATGATTTGGAACATAAGGAAGAAATAAACAATCAACTAGTACTGAAAGCGGAAAGAAGAATTGAAAAAAACAAGGATAGGCGTAAGAACCTCTGGGACCACCTTAAAAGCACCAATACCCAAAGCACAGGGATGCCAGAAGGAGAAGAGAAAGAGTAAGAAATTGAAAACTTATGTGAAAAAGTAATGAAGGCAAACTTCCCTAATTTGGCAAAGGAAATAGACATACAAGTCCAGGAAGCACAGAGTCCCAAACAAGCTAAACCCAAGGAGGACCACACCAAGACACATCATAATTAAAATGCCAAAGGTTAACGATAAAGAGAGAGTTAAAAGCAGCAAGAGAGAAAAAAAGAGTTACCTACAAAGGGGTTCCTAAGACTATTAGCTGATTTCTCAAAAGAAAGTTTGCAGTCAAAAAGGGTCTGGCAAGAGGTACTCCAAGTGATGAAAAGCAAAGACCTACAACCAAGATTACTCTATCCAGCAATGTTATCATTCAGAACAGAAGGGCAGATAAAGTGCTTCCCAGACAAGATAAAGCTAAAGCAGTTCATCTTTATGAAGCCATTATTATATGAAATGTTAAAAGGACTTACTTAAGAAAAAGAGGATCAAGATTATGACCATTAAAAAGACAACAAACTCACAACTATCAACATCAGAATCTAAAAATTAAAACAAAAACTAAGCAGACAACCAGAGAGGGAACAGCTGGGAGAGGAATGAAGAAGAAACAGGGAAAGCCACAAGGATTAAGAAGCATAGTTAGCCCTGGCTGGTGGCATAGTGGATAAGGTGCCGGCCTGCGAACCCAAAGGTTGCTGGTTCGATTCCCAGCCAGGGCACATAATCAGGTTGCAAGCCAGGTCTCCAGTCAGCTCTGTAGCTGGAGGCAGGTGAAAGGCAACCATACATTGATGTTTCTCTCCCTCTCTGCCTCTCTTCCTTCCCCTCTCTCTAAAAATAATACATAAAATCTTAAAAAAAAAAAAAAAAAAAGAAGCATAGTTAGTTGGCAGGTGCAGAACAGACAGGTAGATGTTAAGAATAGTACAGAAAAAGGCAAAGCCAAAGAAATTACATACATGACCCATGGACATGAACTAGGGGGGTCAGATTGCTAGAGGGAGGGGGGTGCTGGGCAGAGGGGAGCAAAGGGAAAAGAAATTAGGACAAATGTAACAGCATAATCAATTTTTTAAAAATTATGAGATTCGCCCTGTTCAAGTAGCTCAGTTGGTTGAAGCATCATCCCAATGCACCAAGGTTGTGGGTTCAATCCCTGGTCAGGGTATATACAAGAAGGCAACCAGTAAATGCATGAAGAAGTGGAACAACAAATTGATGTCTGTCTGTCTGTCTGTCTGTCTCTGTCTCTCTCTCTCCCCTCCCTCCTTTCCCTCCCTCCTTCCTTCCCTCATCACTAAGTAAATTTAATTTTTTTTTTAACTAAAAAAACATAAACTGAGCTGAATGTGCACATTTTTCCCCAGAAACTTACCCACATAAAAAATGATGGCTAAGTGTGCAGCTCAGGTGACAAGGGCACTTCCTAAAAGCTCCTAGGCTGCCTGACTGAAAAGAAGACACTGATTTCAATTCAGCTAATGGCAGAAAAGGTCTGACCTCAGAAATTGTCTTACAATCTTGAGGAGGAGGAGCTGTGATGACAGAAGTTTTTGGTGACTCAAAGAGAATGCTGACAAGAGGGAAGTGGGTAAGACAACACGGCCAGAGTTTACCCAGGAGGCCCTCCATATGGTGGGCTGGAGGACTTGCTCTGTTGAAAGGTAAATGACAAAGAAAAAGCTCATGAGGTCTTTGTCCAGGGGATGTTAGATAAAATACCCCACAAAGACCAGCTAATCCCCTGACTTTGATTCCATGCTCACTAAGATCAGCCCCGTTCCTTGATACTGAGAATGCAATTCCCAGAATAACCGGCACAGGGTTTCCCACAGTCTCTCCATCCTCCCAGCTGCACTGCCACGTCAGCACTGGGCCTTAGGAGTCAGCCTCTGCCGCTGCTGGGTGACTCCATGCCTGGCCAATCCTGGAAGGACCAGAGGAAGGGTTCCTCAGGCAGGTGGCAAGTTTGCTGATGACACCTAGGCTCAGCTGCAGTCCAGCAGGTGGGCCAGCCTCAGTCAGGTGTGATCATGAGGACTCCTCTGTCTCACAGGTTTTTCTCACACTTAGATTCATCGAGCCAAGACCATGGATTTATTTATCACTAAATAATACATCAATCATGACAGAGATTAAAGCTTTTTCCCACTTTTCTTATTTAAACTTATCTACCAGACACAACTTGGGGTTTTGCAACATCAAACCACCTTTCTCTACCTGCAAATATTATGGGTTCCCTAAAAACATATGAGCACTCGTGTCCGTATTCCAGTCACTGCTTAAAGAGGCCACAAAGAAATCTTGGGTCGTGCAGTGGTTTACTGGCTTCCAAGGGCCTTCATAAACGCCTGCCCAGGGAATTCTCCCAACAATACCTAAGCTAGGCAGAAAAAATTGTCCCCATTTTAAAGAAGAGGCAACAGACTCTAGGAGGCTACACAAGTGACTTGAGGAGCAGGGTCCCGGAGCTAGTGAAGGGGAAGCTGGCCTCAAAAACCCAGACCTGCGGACCTCACGCCCGAAGCCCTTTCACCGAACTCACCACCATGAGCTGGCCCGGCCCTGCTGATGCTTATCCCTCTAGACACAGAAAAAGCCAGTGCGTGCACTGAACACAGGAGTGTTACAAGCAAGGGATCAAACCCTGACTCCTTATTTACCATGGTTGTACTAGTTGCGTAACCTCAACTTCCTCTGTCATTAAACAGAAAGGTTAAAAGAAATTACATCGCACAACACTGAGCGATTTGGAAATGGATAACAAGCAATATTTTGTAAACTGCTAACATTTATAACAGCTGATGATGACCTGGGCACGTTTGTATAGGGGGCAGCACCAGCTGGACTCATCTCAGGCTGAGCAGCTTCTCCCGGGCTCAGAGTGAGGAGCTTGGCTTTGTTGTTGGCTCAGCATTAATCAGGCTCTGAGCCTTGCATCCCATCCGCACACACGCCCATCCATACTGCCTCCCAACTGGTCAGAGCAGGCCTCCTAACGACCCAGCTGTGTGGGTGATTCTTCCTTCCAGACCCGCAGCTCCTTCACCACTCTCATTGCAAACACATTTCCTTACACTGCGGACCAACACAGGCAAACAAAAGACAAAAGAAAACCCTTAAGAGCCCTCAACATCAAGGGACATCACGGTGCTGGGAGGTGCTGGGAGCACAACCCCTCCTGGCCCAGGTACTGAAGAGTCCGGGTTGTCACCTAGCTCCTTCCTGTCCTCAAGCAGAAGGCAGCTAACTAGGGCGGCACCCATATGCAACTTAGGGTCTAGCGCTCCTAGTGTCTTCTATTCAACCTCAACCTTGCCTACCACCTTGGCCTGTCAATGCACCAAGGACAGCCTGCCCCCCTTCTTCCTCTGAAGCATTTTCAAGTTAAATGCATTTGATAAATGTGGCAGACCTCTCAGACTCTTTGTCTGGAAGGAGCCATTGGAACCTTCCATGGTTGCTTCCTCTGTGACACAAAATGAGTCCCTTGGAGAAGTCTCACACACTGGTCTACAGGTATTTCCAGTGACTGCTTCCTGGGCTCAGAAAATGGTCCCTCCTGAGACGGAAGTATCTGGGAGTCATCCTTAATTCCTGCCCTTTTCCTCAGCTCCGACACCCAGCCCATTCTACTTTTAAAATCCATCTCAAATCTGTCCCCCTCTCCCCATCTTCACTGCCGCTTTTCAAGGTCAAGCGACTGTCAGCCCTCACCTAGACTCCTGATCAGCCTCCTAACTGGTTTACCCACCTCCCCTCCTGCGCTCTGGCACACTGCTAGTGACGCTGCAAACCCATTTTCCTCTTCTAGGAGTTGGGAACATGGTAAACCATTTGGGGTCCATATTTCCTAGACTCCCCTGCAGCTAGGTTGGCTGTGTGACCATGTATTTGCCAGTAAAATTCAAGTGGAAATGATGTGTAGCATTTGTTTAAAAGGAAATTGCTTGTCAGGATTTCCTCTCTTCTCCTCCGTCTGCGGGCTAGAATACAGAGCTGGAGCTGAGCCAGCTCTGACCATCCAGGTGAACACAACAATGTCAAGGGAGGCAAAAACAACAGGAGGGAAGGAACCTCCGTTCCAGAATGGCCTTGTGGAGTAAAGCTGCCTACCAGAACTGGATCACCCTGGCTGGCGTGATGAGAAGAGACTGGGGGACAGCAAGACTAGAAGCAGAGCAACCAGTGACAAGACCATTACAGACAAGGGAAGACAAGCGAGATGACTCTGACAAAGGTGGTAGGTAGCACTGGAAATGGCGAGGTGTGTTCAGATTCTGGATATATTTTGAGAACACATTAACTGAATTTCCCGGTAAACCATACTGGGAGGTGAGAGAGAAAGAAGTCAAAGATGACTGTCAGGTTTTTGGTCTGAGCAGCAGGAGGATGGAATGGTCATGAACTGAGATGGAGGAAAACGGAAGGTGGAGCCTTTATGTAAAGAATGATCAAGAATTAAACTCTGAAAAGCTGTGGTACATATATGCAATGGCATATTACTCAGCCATTAAAAAAAAAAAAAAAAAAAGGAATCTTACTATTTGAGACAGCATGGGTGGACCTACAGGGTATTATGCTCGGTGAAATAAATCAAACCGAGAATGACAAGTACCATATGATTTCACTTATAGGCAGAGTCTAAAGAGCAAAATAGAAGAACAAATAAAATAGAAACAGATTCATAGATACAGAGAACAGACTGATGGTTACCAGAGGGGAGGGAAGTTGCAGGGCTGGGTTGAAAAAGATGAAAGGATTGAGAGGTACAAATTGGTAGTTACAGAATAGTCACAGGGATGTAGAGCACAGCATGGGGAATACAGTCAATTACACTGTTAAAACTATGCACGGTGCCAGGTGGGTATTTGAAATATCAGGGGTCACCTTGTAAAGCATCTAATTGTCTAACCACTCGAATACAAAATATAAACTGTAATTCCAAATAAAATTTAAAGAGAAAAAGAATTAAATGTTGGATATCAAGAGTAGAGGTGATCAGCGCCTGAACTGGGAGTCAAGACTAACTGGATGTGAGTCCTGGCTCTGACATTAACTGTATGACCTCAGGCAAGTGAATGAAATCCTCTATTCCTCCTCGCTCTCATTTACAAAACGAGGGGGATGATGGCCACTATCTCACAGCACTGATGGAAGGAGGAAATGCATGCTTTCCAGACTTCCTTTTGTGCCATTTGATTCTTTCAAAAGGCACAGAACTTTTGAGATCAGGACGAAATCTTCCCTCCTTTCTATGCCTGCGTATCCCATCTCAAATAACACTAAGCCCCCCAGATTTTGAAAGGAGAGATGAGGCTGTCTGCTGTGGTCTGGGGACAGCTGTAAGGAAGCTCTCAAAGCAGCTGGTTTAGGCATACAAGTAGAACATTTTCTTCACCTCAGATTCCTGACCAAACAAGGCCTGCAGTTAGAAGGGAACGGTTTTAATTACAAGGCCACCTGTCCAGCCATCTGAAGCCAGCCCAGCCTTTGGCTGGCTCCCTGTGGGCAACGGGGCATTTAGGGGAACCATGCTCTGAGCCCCTAATGTCTTTCACATTTCACAGTCCTGTATAATCAGAGAGGAAATTAACAGCTTTCCAAAATAGGCCCCATTTTTGCTCCCCTCCCCCATTTCTTATTACAGATTAAGACCCACATTGAGGGTTTGGGTCACGAAGGGCCTGAATTCCATCCTTTTGTTTCAGGCAGGATAAGGCAGCCCTGAACCCAAATGGTCTCTGCTCTCCAAAGCTAACCATATCCTGCTAATTCTCCCTCCAAATGGAGATGAAGTGGTTTCTAAATTATTAATTGTCCATCGACATTTTTAGACTGGCAAATATATGAAAGTTAAGTTGGCTATCCTCAAGCCTATAAAGTAGGAATCAAAATTAAAATCCTCTTAACATAAAAAAAAAAGAAAAAGAAAAAAGAGAGACATAAAGTAAAAATAATGAACTATTCATGGGTGTCATTTTTAAATCATACACCAACATACAAAAAGTCAAATACTTTCCAACTTCAGCATTAAAAAAAAAAAAAGTAATAGGCATAAGCCACAAAAGAATGTAAACCCAAGTGTAAAAAGTACCAGAATCAATTAGATTGCAACTGGGGGGAGAGACTAGTTCATTATTCATTAAAACAATTTCCACTTCTTCCTGGGCCGATACCTACACTGCACTGCCCAGCCTCCGTTGCAGTAAGATGTGCAGCCACGTGCCTGAGCTCTGGCTAGTGGAATAAGGACAGAAGAGACAGGTGGCCACTTCAGACCTGGCCCGTTAAAACCTTTCCGTGTGTGATGTGCTCTGTGCCTTCACCTTCTTGGTGAAACTTGGAAGCTACATGCAGAAGAGAAGTCACAAGATGGAAAGGACCTGGGAGCTCAAAGTACTTGCTGACCAGAGACATCCTGGGAGAAATAAACTTACCTACGTATATAAGCCACGGAACTGTTGGTGTTTATCTGAACACAGCAGCCAGTGTTCAGCAACTAACTTGCAGCTCAAATCTTCCCCACTCCCTCCAAACAGCCTCGCTTTAGCATTTGCAAATGCTGAGTTTTTATAAGATCATATCAAATGCTGTAAGTAAAGTGGATCAACAAACTAATCGCAATCAACACATTATACCTGTGTTGGCCCCTTCAGCTTCAACTTCATCTCTTATTTAACCAAAAAGCGATGCGCTCATTAGGAATGTATTATGGCATAAAATAGCATGCACCAAGAACATGGTGTCGCTTCTTTAAAGGAAGAACTATGTTCGGCAAGATAAGAGTTCCTAAATAAATAATAGGTGGACATGAAATAATCGGTTAACTTGCCATAAAAACGCAAAGGGCATCCCCTCTACTAACTGGCTATGAGCTCCATGAGGTCAGGGACCATGTGCATCTGGTTCACCACTGGACTTCAGTCTGTGCCTGGCACATAATGGGTGTTCAACAAATACCTGCCCAGCGCATGAGAAAATGAAAGGAAGATGAACTTGCCTCTGCTCTCCCCTTTCCTCATCTCCACACACTTCTCATTCTCTAGGGGCCGACCATAATTATGATGCTTCTCCCGACCACAGAGCCATTGCACGTGCTGTTCTCTGCCTGAAATGCTCGGCCCCTCCTCACCCTCACCCTCACCTTCACCCTCACCATCTCCTTTGCCCGGTTACTCCTACCCCTCTTCCAGATCTCAGTACCAGTATCCCTCCCACATCTCTCCATGTACCTTCCCTTCTCTGTAACTGCACCTTTAATTATGCATGTGATCATCTCCATTGCATTTGTCTGTATCTGAAGTTATCCAATTTATTTGAGCATGTGTTAATTACCTGTCTCCTCACAATCCCACCAGGGGCTGTGAATGTCTCAGCCACAGATATTTCCCAATATTTCCCATAACAGTAAATGACCCACAGAAAGGCCTCAATCAATAGGCTGAATGAATGAATGAATGTGTCAGATACCATGTTTCTCATTTATTTCATTGATTTTATCTGGTCATCCCCGCCACAAGGTTGATTTTTTTCTTTTCCTATTTAATATAATATGTATAAAAAGATAGATATCTGTAAATGTCAGTGAGATCAAAATCCATGAATAAGACATTAACACAGAATCCAAAAAATAGTAATTTATCATTCATTCTCTTGCCTAACAAATGTGCATTTGGTGCCTTCTCTATGCAAGGCACCATTCTGGTTCCTGTAGGAAGATATTAGCATGAATTCATTAGAGTTCCCTGTCCTCAAGCAGTTTACAAATTGTGTAACAGGATAACATTTTATAATATTAATGGTGAATTTCTCTCCAGGTTTTCTTGTATCTGTGACCCTTGTCCTACTCAGTCTGCCTGGCCAATCTTAAGCAAGGGAAAATTTTCTTTGGAGCTTCAAAGTCTACACTCTGTTGAGAATGAAGTAGACTTTGGGAATTAACACTTTGGAGGGAATACATGATCATGTAAGAACAGGGCTTCCTGACTCCACTTGAGATTAAAGTCTCCCTATCTGACTGGTCAAATGGGATGAACTCCAAGAGAGAAGGAAACAGCAAAAACTCCAGATAGGTTGGCTCACCCATGCCCAGAGGAGTAACCGAACTCAGGTAGGTGGCAGGGCTGTGTGATGGCTTAAAATGCCAGCAGCTGTGTAGAGAGTCCCATGGCCCCCAGATAGCATAGGGCCAACAGAGGCACCAATGCAGTAAGGAAAGCAGAGCTGCAGGACCAAAGAGGCTTTGCAGAAGAAGCCCAGGGATAAGATATGGCACCTACCTGTCTCAGTGGCTAAGGGCCGAACAGAAAGATGAACATTCTTGTAGATGCCCCGTGGACAGATGCCATCTGAGGACTGAATATACCGTATCACAGATGCCTTGGCCCCAGTCCTATAGAATTTAGAATGTAGCCTGGGGACAAGGGGTGTGTAGTGGGGAATGGCATGGGAGGAGAGCAAATGGAGAGGTCAGATTAGAAACTGAGTGAAACAAAGTGAAGTTGACATTTAGAGAGTGGTACCACTATACAGGCTTGAAGAGTTCCAACCAGTGCTAGTGGCAGAGGTCCCCACAGGCTGTGGACAGGAAGGACAACTGAGGGGCTAGGGAGGCTTCAGAATGGAGGCAAAAAGTGAGCAGGGGTCTTGAGCTGGGAATCGTTTAGGGAGGGGAAGATGTGAAATAGGGAGGCTGGAGAAAAATGTATTTCAGAAATGGGAAAACTTACGCAAGGGTGCAGAGGTGACAAAGCTTTGCGTCAACAATTACACATCTGACTTGTCCATAGCTCAGGCATATGTAAATGAGCGCTGGAAATTAGTGACGTAATGAAGAGTCTTAAAGGACAGACCAAGGAGTCTGGCTGCCACGTGGTAGGTAAGAGGGAATCACCAAAGGCGACTGATCAGGAGAAGGAGATGCTCAAAGCTGTGCTTCAAGAATACAGCTGGCAGGGAAGAGCTGGAGAGGGCAACAGTCAGCACCAGCAGACAAGGGGCCAGCAGGGCAGGGCAAGCTGTGGGCATAGAGAAAAAGAGACTGATAGAGTTGGGCAGATGTGGCAGGAACTGCAGTGGGGACAGGGAGGAAGGAACTGAAGATGGTTACAAAGTCCCTCTGGACTTTGAGGTCTGAGACAGGGTCTAGCTGAGTGGAGAACATCTAGGTTGAAACAGGGACTTGGATCTTAGGAAAAAAGAGAAATATCAGTATTTGTCATCAGTTCAGAGCGGTAAGGAACATGAAAGATCCCTAGACATTTGTTTCTCAAAGCTTCAAAGTATACGTGTGTGTGTGAATTTCATTTCAATAAAAATGAACAACCAAATCTGCCAAGTATTCAATCAAGGGACCTTTAAGTGCACCTTCTGACTCAGGAGGTCTGGGGAGGTGGGTTGAGTGAGGCCTGAGACTCTGCATTTCTAACCAGCTCTCAGGGGCTGCCGGCCCAGGAACCATACTTTAAATAGCAAAGACTTCACATGGGCCATAAACAGTCTACTTCAAGATGATTCACATTTTCACTTATAATAGTGAAATAGTGATGTGAAGTTTCCTTTATATGCAGGTATTATAAAGTGGATTTGAAGAAAATATTAAATAAGTAATTGGAGAGGTGACAGGTTATATGTGGCAAACGTTGGGCAGGTGGCCTGTGGTTGCTGAAGTCTGGAGCACACTTAGAGGAAGCATCTGAGGATTCTCGTAGGAAGAGAAACAAATTCCAGTTTAGAATAAATACTGGGAAATGTCTAGTTCAATGGAGCCAGGTGACTAACAGAGGTGACTAACATTTATGGGCATTTCCTGAGCCTGTCAGCCTGGTGCATCATTTATTCCTCACACCAGCCCTATGAGGTAGGTGTGAATGTCGTCCCCTTTGTCCTGATGAGGACACTGGCTCACAGAGGTTCCCCAAGGTCAAGGAGCTAGTCAGTCCTGGAGGCAGGACCTGAATCCGGGTCTGGGGACTTGACCTTTCCCTCAGTTACACCATATCCCAACTCTGCTGCTGCTCTTTTTTCTAGTAAAGCAGCCTGGTAAAACTTTGTTGGTATTTATGCCCTGAAAAACTTGTGTGAATTCAAAGTCATTGACTTCTATCTTTTTATAAATCAAGTATTGTCATTCCTATTTTCACAGGACGCTGAGACTCCCCAGGGTCACAGAGTCAGGGCTCAAAACTTAGGTCTCCTTGATGCCACATTCAAGCCTATGCAGTGAGCCAGCCCCAACCCCACTTCTCTTCGTATGTGACTGTTGTTAATAAGATGTTCTCC
The DNA here is from genome assembly GCA_004026585.1 of Noctilio leporinus. NCBI lineage: Eukaryota > Metazoa > Chordata > Mammalia > Chiroptera > Noctilionidae > Noctilio > Noctilio leporinus. The sequence goes on from PVIW01004363.1 coordinate 91,929, forward strand.
CCTCGGCTGGAGTGGCTTCCTACCATTTGCCAAGCACATGTCCCCCACCCTTCCTCTCTATCCCGGTGGACATGTGACACAGTTTAAGCCAATGCAGAGTTTCACCTGTAATCTTGGTATCATTTAGTGGCTCATAGCTGCCTTGTATTTTTAATAGGTACACCAGATATCCAGCAGGTGCAGACGAGCTGTAGAGAAACCCACTTGGAACCTTAGCATACTGGAAACCATCCCTAAATCACTAACCAAGTGGCATGCAATGTCAGGCAAGGTCCTTAGTTTTATCAGGAATGCTACAAAGATTTTAACAACAACAACAACAACAAAAAAAAAAAAGTTTAATTTTTTTTTCATTTTTAAAAAAGATTTTATTCATCATTTTCAGAGAGAAGGGCAGGGAGGAAGGAAGAAAGGGAGAGAAGCATCAATGTATGGTTGCCTTTCACCTGCCTCCAGCTATGGACCTGGCTGGGGACCTGGCTTGCAACCTAATTATGTGCCCTGACTGGGGAATCGAACCAGTGACCTTTGGGTTCACAGGCCAGTGCCTTATCCACTGATCCACCAGCCAGGGCTATGTTAAATATTTTTAAAAAAGGAAAGGCACCATAAAATGCTGTCATATGAGACTGATCAATTATACTTCTATACTAAGATCTATTTATGTGGCACTATAATCAAAACCTGAAATGCTGTTATTTTGAGAAGACATAGCATTCTAGAAGCGAGGGTTTAAGTGTCAGACAAGTAACATTTACTCCAGATTCCCAGCTTATTCTCCTTTAGTTTATCTTAAATATGGCATTTTTAAACTAGTAGCAGTTTTCTCTTCAGAGAGAACTTCCATCTATTGTAGAAGCCAGACTAGCAGACTTCCCTTTCTTGTCAATTCCCACCATTGCCCGTCCCTCTCCCTGCTTCCAGGGGTTCTGCGCTACCTTACACAAATGCTTTCATCTGCAGCACTGGGTTCAGTCCACCATGACACCTGACAAAGTCTTCCTGCCTCCTTCAGTCTGGACCCCAGTCACCCAGATCGACCCATCTTAGCTGGCTAACGAAGTCTGTCCAATGCCCACAGGCAAGTACTGTGTGCAGGCACACAGTCTAAGGCATGAGAGGAATATGGCATCATGAAGGGACCGTTCAGGACACAGAAAAACCCAAGTCCTGATACAAATCAGCCACTGTCCCAACAAGGCCTCCGGTGGGGAAGGGTGGACAGAGGATAAAGCAAGGCAGAGCCACACTTCAGTGTTACCCAGCAGAACTCCTGCAAAACTGTCCCGGCTGGACTCCCTGTGAGAGCTGACTAAGTGCTAACGACCATCCTGAATTGGTCACACCCAGGCCCAAAACCGGGCCTCCAGCAGGAGCCAGCCACCATGACACATGAGAGAGGAGAGAAACAAGCAAGAAAAATCAGGTGACAGACCCAGTGCCCTGAATGGAGTAAATTGAGGTCACCTCCCTATACCCTCTCCAGCCAAGAAAGAGAAAGTGGATGCACTCAAAGGAAAGGATGGGAATGAATGAATGAACGAATGAACGAACGAATAAATAAACAAACAAATAAAAAGCAAAAGCAAGAGAAGACAAAAAACAACAACCCTCTGGGTGGGTGCAACCCTCAGTCCAAATTACTTCACAGCACAAGCATCTTTCTGAGGACTTCCATCTAGGAAGACAAAAGGGGCAGGAGCAGGCCCCATCTTTACCTGTCAAGTAGCAGACTGAGGAGATAGGAGACAGCGAAGGTCCCTCGGATGGACCCTTAGAGTTTTGGCCACATGAAAGGTGTGAGAGAGGCCCATTCCATCCAAGGTTCCATAGGCCTTCTAGTGTCCAGAATGCTCCATACACCTCCCCCAACCACCCCCATACAGTCTCACCCCTCCTCTGAGTGTGGTCCTGGCAAGTGTCAGGTCTGCTCTTGCTGGGTGCAAGACCAGCAAGTGATGATAACAGGGAGGGCCCTCACCTGAGGGCGAAGAACTTGTGCCAAGCCTTCAGGAGGGTTTGCATAGTTTATTGCAGCAGCAAGCTAACGACCACATGGCCAAGCAGCGAAGTAAAAGTGTCGGTGTACTCACACGTGGTTGGGCCACTCTGCTCACAGCTGCACTTGGATTAATGGCCGCAGAGAGTGCGGTGTTCCTACACCCACTCTCCTGCTTCCACGCTGCCGGGCGCAGGAGGGTGTCAGCATTGCCACGCATGGTTTTCCCGCTCTCCCACAACAGTAGTGTGCACTCTGAGCTTACAGCATAGGCGGTCTTACACACACATTGGAACACAGGAGGCTGTATACCAAAAAGTAACAGGGGGTGACATTGGCCTGCTCGAAGTTGCTGTTGGTTCCCTCTGGAGCTCAGCGTTCCAGAGGCTCTGGGGATAAGACGAACTCCAACTCCATCTCCCTAGCTGACCCTAAAGGAAGGGCCAGACATGCGTAGACAGCGAAATTCCTCTGCCCTGACAGCAGGTATCACGCTTCTCCTTACTCCCATGAGCGGGGATTGGCTGGGAAGGCACAGAAGCTGGGGAGGACCTAGACTCACTCTCCTAGGACACCAAGGTGCCCGGCCACCTGCATGTCTAACCCTCAGGTTTGCCTGAAGGGCTAAGGGAACAAAAGAACCTGGAAGGGGTATCTGCCTTCTACCTTCCTATTTCCAGGAAACAGTTTTCAAGCAAAACCAAGGCACTCAGGGGTGCACAGGAGGAGACAGTAAGCAGGCTGCAACCTCAGCCCCAGCAGTTACTAGCTAGTGGCCTTGGGCCCGTTAGTCAAGCCACCTGTCTTAGTGCGAGTCAACAGTAGCAGGCTCGTAGACCAGGGTGAAGATCGGACAGAGGATTCATGTAAAACTGAGCACAGCATCAGGTGCAGAGTGAGCGTACGATAAATGGTGGCTGCCAGAATGGTATCGTCATGACTGCTACTACTCCTCTAGTAATATTTACCATTATTATTATCATTCCAGCTTCATTCTAGTCTGCACCATGTCCAGGGGGCAATGAGACCTCTGCCTCTCTACATCGATTCCCCGTGCTTCTCCACAGCTGATGACTTACCTGCTAAGGAAGATCCAACCTCCTTTCTCAAATGGAGACAGACTCTCTCACAGAGCTTTGGGGACAGAGCTAAAGGCCCTGGGTGCTGTTCACTTCAAAGACCACGAACTGCCAAGGGGCTGATTTCCTCCATGGTTGTTCTCATATAAGGATGTCACCCCAAAGGTCCTGAGCAGCCAGTCAAACCAGATGCTCCGCTCATTTCCGCCCCTCCCCTCCCCACTGCGTTTTATGAATTTCTTTGCAGGGCAAAGCATGGATGTGCTAAGTCTTCTGGTTCATTTATTCACATTCCTACCTCCAGTGAATACTCTGGTAGTTGTTACATGGCTTGAGGAAATGCCATAAGCTGAAGAGTTAAAAATAGCAACAGAACAGAAATTTATACCTTAAACAAATCATTACAACAGATGGGACCTATAGCATTTATTATCCCTCTCTTGTCTGGGACTTTTCAAACCCTGCATTTCCAGCAGGCCAGCCTGGTAGCTATTTGATAGTACCTCTCTGACCAATTACATACTAATTAAAAGAACTCGGTGTGGGCTAGAGGTAGCAGCTTTGCATATGGACGTTAATTACTGGGCCCTAGTTTTGCCAAGAAAACACAAAGGGCTTTTCTGGCTGAACGCTGAGGTTTAGAATGAACATATGGCCTGCGTGGGAGGGGAGGGTTAAAAGTGTAATCCTAAACAGGAAGTGAAGTATTTTCCCCTCTGTAATCTCCCCAGAGTAACTATGTACCAGGGTTACACAAAATCCCTGGTCAGCCTGGGAACAAAGGGCTGAGTGGGCAGTGAGCTGCCCCCACGGACGGTCATTCAATCCCAGAGCCATCTCGGGATTGCTGTTCTTTTTTGCCCCTCTAGCCGTTTTTTGTGTTGGGTTTTGTTTTTTGTTCTTTTTTAAACCAGAAGCTGGGGTCTTTTCTTAGGATTCCCTGAGCACCGGGTAGCCCAGTATTAATTTTTTGGCTAACCAGAATCCGTTGCCCTGTTTCCTGGTGACACTGTACCAAGCCCCCAAGACTGTAAGGCTCTGGAAGGGAGAAGCATGTGGTCCAGTCCTGACCAATCAGTGTAATTTAATCCCTCTGGCCACAGCGTCTAGTTCAAGGATGAGCCTTTGACCCAAATAGTACAATCAGCATGACTTCCGGGATGTGTGCGGGAGCCATGCTTGGGTGGACATGGTCTCTGGTCAAGCTAGAGGTTGACAGGTGATGAGCCGGACACTTTGGCAGTCATCTGACTGCCACAGGGAAGAGAAGATAGGGAAACGAAGACAACACAGGAGAAGCAGAACCAAGGGAGAGAAAGGAAAATCGGAACACAGTGGTAGCCCTTGAGGTTCTTCTGGACCAAGCCATTCCTGAATGAATCCATTCATGACTTTTCAATACTGTGAACCAATAAATCACTTTTATGCTTAGGCCGGCTTTAGTTCGACTTTCTGTCAATTTGCAGCTATCTAGGAGACATTGGATTGGGAGGCAGAAAGTTAAAACAACAACAACCCAACCTTATAGGGATCAAACTTGCAAAGAACATACATACACATATTTGCTACAGCCTCTGTGAAGCCCTAGGAATCTTGGCCCAGAAATGAAAAATTCAACAGCTAAAAGAGATCTTGTGGACAAAGCAACCTGTTCAACCATCTTTGCTGACTCTTATTCTAAACAGACATGTATATAAAGTTCGAGGGGGAAAGATGATCACAGTAAACAGGAGACAAACTCTTCTTCCCATTGCTGTCTCAGTGGCCTAACACAACCTTTTTGATTAAAGACTGCCAATCCAGACACCAATAGCCAATCTCTCTCAAATAGGCAGCTAATGAAGTAGTCTTCTTTTTCTTTTTTCCAGGTGGCAAATATTTTTTGCACTCAATTTCTTAATGGATTACCTTCACGTCCTACAACGATCTGTTTTCCCCCTTGTTTCTCATTCTCTTTGCTTGACACTAACTAGTCTCTCATTTCTTCCTCTTCCCCATTTTGCCTTTCAGTTGTTCAAAACCTTTTCCTTTACTTCCTCATTCTAGTCTGCATTGCTTACAGGCACTTAATAATCTATACATTGTTCATTTCTCCATCCTATAACTTCTACTTCAAATCATGAGTCATCTGCCAATCTTCACCCATCCTCTACCTCTCCTCACAAGTATGGTCACTGCATTAAAAAGAGTTGCAAATTTTTACACTCTGCCCCAGAAAACACATACACACAAAATCAACTTCTCACAGCTGAGTTGTCAACATGTTTATGACTGTCAAGAGCTATTTCTTCCTAGGATCAGATCTCACAACTACCTGAAATATTTTTAAATGGCTCAGGATGATAGATTGAAAGTAAGTCTAATCGTCTATTTGTTAGATGGCATGATCAGTTATTTAAACTTCCTGTGATTAAATCCCCCCTATTACTATGACGGAGTAGTGCCATTTGCCAGTGTATAATGTTAGCCAAGTTCTGGGAACGCACAGATGGAAAGCTTCATGTAAACGTTAAGCAAGGTTATTACTCTCTGGAACCCACCAGGCCATTGGCAGCCCTTAAGAATTACAATTATTATTTTTATATTCCTTTTAGAGTGTCTTAGGAACTTACAGTCTTCAGAGAAAAAGCTGTGGGATTTTGGATGAGATTCACAAACTCACTGGCTCCCTAGTCCAAGTGAAACCTTTTATTAGAACTTTGGACTGCGAAGGTGGAAAGTCAATTCAGGATGTAAAATAAACAGAGGATGCCTTGAATTTACACGGCCTTTCTTTTTTGCAAAAATCTGCTACTCTCACATGTGTCATCGGCGTCCTCTTTTACAGGAAGATTTTCTGGGGCAGGATATACTAATAAGGAAGAATTTAAAGACATTTACTATGGATACAAATTCTGGACTTCCCTTCTTATTACCATTGTTAACAATTCTCCTTAATTTCCGTAGAAATCTTTCTTCTTAATATCCAGCTTCAAAACCCAGTCATACTCTAGCCAAGTAGGTCCGTTGGTTAGAGTGTCATCCCAATATGCCAAGGTTGCAGGTTCAACCCCCAGTCAGAGCACATCCAAGAATCAACCAATGACAGAAGTCAGGGCAGGCTGAGAAAAGACCCCAATTCCCCTATTTTTTCTTCCCTCCATCAATTCCTCCCTGAAATGTCTACAGCAGTTTCACATACTGAGTGGCCTGCTTGATTCTTTGTGGCTTATTTTTGACATGGTAGCCCAAACAAAAAATCAGGGCATCCTATTTCACCCTTATCCACTCCCCCGCCCCTCTTACCAGCCTGGGATTTCACTTCCCCAGTTCCTCTTGCCTCAGACACTGCTTTCTGGAGAGCTGGGCTAAGATGTTTCATTTTCTCGATTCCAGAATTTCTCAGGGTGTGGTCTGCAGGCCACCTATATCAGAATTTCCCATATAAAAAGGCAGATTCCAGCCCTGGCTGGTGGCACAATGGATAAGGAGCCGGCCTGCGAACACAAAGGTCGCTGGTCCAACTCCCAGTCCGGGAAGGTAACTAGGCTGGAGGCAGGTGAAAGGCAACCATACATTGATGTCTCTGTCTCTTTCCCTTTCTGCTTCTCTCCCTACCCTCTCTCTAAAAATAACAAAATAAATCTTAAAAAATTAAATTAAATTAAAAAAAAAAAAAAAAAAGGCAGATTCTGGGCCCATCCCAGAAATTCAGTCTCCATAGGTCTAAGGTAGGTTCCAGGAATTAGTTTTAAGTTCTACAGGTGACTCTTAAACACCCTAAAAGGTAAGGATCACAGATGCAAGTGCCCCCAGAGTCCCCCAGCCTACAACATGGAGGTTCTCCCCCTTTCTCCCCCTATTTCTCCAGTCCTGCTGATATTTAGAAATGCCATCTCTTGCAACTACATCTGTCCTCTCTTTTTCAATACCACTGCCTGCCCCCAAATTTGGGCTCATCTTCTTTCACCTGGAATTTCATCAAACCTCCTGAATGTGTTCCACACACACACCTGACTCTACAGACTCTTTCAAAATGGGACTGAAATTAAAAAAATAAGGCTATTTCACAGAGCACCTGGAACAGTGAAGTATAAGAAGCAGGCACTCAAATTCTGCTTGAGGCATACAAAGTCCCTGAGGTCCTAGGCCCTCAGGAAAGCCAGAATCAGGCCTGTGCTGGATTTGTGAGCCTGTCCATTTGCTTTTTTTTTTTTTTTTTTTTTTAAAGATTTTATTTCATTATTTTCAGAAAGAGGGGAAGGGAGGGAGGCAGAGAGGGAGAGAGACATCAATGTAAGGTTGCCTTTCACCTGCCTCCAGCCACAGACCTGATTGGAGACCTGGTTTGCAACCCCGTCATGCGCCCCGGCTGGGGAATCGAACCTGCGACCCTTGGTTTCGCAGGCCGGCGCCTTAACCACTGTGCTACCAGCCAGGGCTCCATTTGCTATTTTTAATTCTTCCCTTGTTGCTATACTCACACTGCTGTTCATGACAACATGTACTGGGAAGCCCACATGAGCAGGGGCCAGCTCATCTACTTCCATGTGATCCCGTTGACTGGGGTACACTACACATAGTGGATGCCTTACCCAAGCTGGTGACAGTGCGGGTAACAGGAATATAGAATTCACTCCTTTTTCTTTTGTTATCTCCCTTTCCACCCTCCCACACCCATGGTACTCAATTCCCTCCTCTAACCTGATAAACACTTCTACCATAGATGGAGGCCTCTTCCTCCTCTCCTATTGGCATGACTTTGGCCCAAATCCAAAGTCCATCTGATGGCACTTGTGTTCTTTGTTTTATTAATGATTTTATTTATTTATTTTTAGAGAAAGGGGAAGGGAGGGAGAAAGAGTGGGAGAGAAACATCAATGTGTGGTTGCCTCATGCACACCCCCAACCAGGGACCTGACCCTCAACCCAGGCATGTGCCTTGACTGGGAATCGAACCAATGGCCCCTTGATTCACAGGCCGGCACTCAATCCTCTGAGCCACATCAGCCAGAACTGCACGTGTATTCTATTTGTTTCCTTCTCCACTGTGTTTATTTTTCCTGACTTGAGAAGCTGAAGTAAAAATGTCCTTCCTTATTGTAAGGACACAAAGTATCTTATTTAACAGTGATAATTATAGCTAACATTTATTAAGCATTTACCATGAACTCAGCCCTTTCCAGGCTGAGTTCCTTGCTTAGTCCTTCCAACAACCCTAATGGGTCAGTGCTGTTTTTATACAGCTTTACATATGAGGAAACTGTGGCTTGGAGACATTATAACTTGCCTACAGAAAGTACTACAGCTTGACTGCTCACAAGGTCTAGGATCTTAAGCATTCCAGTACCTTCTCTCCACACTGCCTGGTGATGCACAGGGATCTTCTCCACTGCAGCGGCCCAACATGAACCTCATGCTAAATAGCTGTCCCCAAGTCCACATTCAGGGCTGACATAAGTCAACACTCCATGGCAGCAGGTTAGGAGCCTCCCAGGCCTGGTCCGCAATCAAGCCTTTGGTTTTTGTCAATCTGACTTTGCAGTTCCATTTGCCACATGGTTCTGCCACATCAAGCAGACATTTCAATTTTGAATAATGCACAGTCTTCATGTCTGGCTTGCCTTGCAAGCATTCTCGCCACATCAAGCCAGGAGCTCATCGCTGCCCCCACCAAGTATTTCTTCCACAAACGTCATCCACTCGATCTCCCCCAACGCCCCGCATTGTACCCTTTCATCCTAGCATCTGAACCACTGCAGAAACATGTCTCAGAGCCATCCCCAGTGACTCTCTGTCCCCTAGACAGAACCCTTGGGCACTTGACAGTTCCTCCTTTGAAGTTGTCTTCTGAAGGCTAATTGGCCCTCAGTCTCCCAGTGAACTATTCTGTTTTCTCAGTAACTCTTGCTTCTGTCTTTGTCCCTCTGAGCCCTAGAAACCAACCAAGATCTGAGCCAAAAAGACAAGACTTGGCTTAAGCATACCACTTGTTTCATCAAGGCACAGATCGGGCTAGCCCCTCATTTGTAACAGGCCCGAGTCACCTCCGATGGTACTGCTCCCCTTCCTGGATCCTTAGGTGATAGGAGCTGTTCTCCCACCCCAGGCTTAATTTAACTTTTAATTTTAAACATAGTTTTCCAGCTATCTTGCTCTCTCCCCAAGCTTGCACATCTGGAACCATTCACAAAGTGGTGGTTGAAATTTCCACTAATTCAGATGGAATGCTAGAGATGGAGGCCACTGTGAGGCCCTCAGCCTCCCCCTTTTCCCAGGGCAAGTAGTTCTACTCTAAAAAATGCCTGCGTCAGCAGAAGTCCTAGAGCGTGCCCCCTGCAGGTACAGCCCTGGACCGGGGGCCCTCATGTATGTACAGACACCATGGACAGGGACAGTGCTATGGACTGAATTGTGGCCCCACCAGATCCATGTGTTGACACCCTAATACCCTGATGTGACCTACTGGACACAGTGTTTTTAGGAGGTAATAATGAAGGTTAAATGAGACAGTAAGAACAGAGTCCTAGGGCCCTGGCTGGGTAGCTCAGCTGGTCAGAGCATCTCCTCCATATGCCAAGGCTGCTGGTTCAATTCCCCGTCAGGGCACATGCCTAGGTGGCAGGCCAGGTCCCAGGTTGGGAGTGTGCAAGAGGCAACCGATCGATATATCTCTTGCGTTTCTCTCCCTCTCTTTCTTACTCCCTTCCCCTCTCTCTAAAAGTAAATAAATAAAATCTTTAATAAAACAAAAGAGGAAGAGAGAAACATACCTGTCCTGCCTCCCCCTCTCTTCCCTGTGTGAGGACACAACCTGAAGGTGGCCGTCTGCAAGCCAGGGAGGGAGCCCCCTCCCCCACCAGATACCAGCCATGCTGGCATCTTGATCTTGGACCCCCAGCCTTGAGACCTGCGAGAGAAATCTCAGCTGCGTAGGCCGCCCAGCCTGTGGGTTTCTGTCATGGCAGCCCCCGCTAATGAACACAGACAGTAATCTCTTGGGGACACATGCAGCCAGTGTGGTTCGCAGGGAACCCAGGAACCCAGGGCCTTCCCTCTTCTCACCTGCCTGTCCCCTCTGCCTGGGGAGGGACAGGCACCAGGAAGGGCAGCAAGGCCCCTGGGAGAAATGTGCAAACTGATGCATCCATCCCTTTATCCACCCATAAGCACTTACAGAATAACTGTGTATATAATTATAGACAGTTTTCAAACATAATGTATTTCCATTTGTTTATAAATGCGTGGAGAAAAGAGCGGGAAAGATTTGCACTGGTTAAGGATCACCTTTGGGATGGGGAGGAGAGAAACGGGGCAAGGAGGATGATGAAGAGGGACTTTTACAAACATATTGTTTTATTGTGTTCACCTGTAAAAAGAAAAACGTACGAACATGCAAATAGATGCATGAGGAAGAAAGGCAGTGTGCCAGGCACAGTGGGTCTGGCTTTCCTCTTTGACAGACAGTATCACTCCCCAGGCCTGCTCTCTGGGACCTGAGAATGCAGTGATTTCAAAGGCACCAAAAGCTCGAATACCAGGTACGCAGCAAGGTGCCAGGCACATGGTATATGTTCATACATTGGTTGCACGTATGCATGGATATGTGAGGGGACGGATGGGGAAGGGGGCACAGAGCCCAATGGGAAAGTTCTGTGGGAAAGGCTAACCCTGGCCAGGAGATTCACTGAAGCAACAGGAAACAAATCTTGAAGAATTTCTGTGGAATAGGGCCTGGGTGTGGGGCAAAGGGGGACTCTGTATGACTCAGAGATTCAGATGGCTCAAGGGACTCCAAGTAGCACATGCCCAGGAAAGGGCCAAAGGGACCAGAGCACTAGAAGTAGAGTCTAAGATTCTAGCCCTTACAAGGGATGCTAATGTCCCCAGCAACAGAGTATGCCTCCTTTGCTAGCAGACAACCAAGGCCCACAAGACCCCAAGTGGTCCTTACAAACCCTGCCCTCCCAAAACATGTCGATGTCCCAAACAGAAATGACTTGTGGCAATGCAGCCTGAAACCTGGCACAGCATGGAGGTTAACTGGTTCCAGTCTGTCTGGGTTCCAATGCTGGCTCCATCACTTAACTGAGCCAGTTAACTTCCCTGTGCCCTAGTGTCCTCACCTATAACATGAGGATGGTCGAAGTACCTTCTCTACAGAAGCCATCTTCAGAATGGTGCCTGAACCTCGGAAAGAAGTGGCACTTGAGTGAAACTTGGATTGACTTGAAGGCAGCCAAGTGAAACCATGTGACTGTACTCACACAGAACTCATCGTTCCAGTTCCTAGAAATAAAATAAGTTGCAAAACCTGTGTTTGACGCATTGTTGTGTCACTCTTTAGAGGTGTCAACTTGGCTAAAAACGAGGACAGAAGATGGTAGAAGCCATTTTGTAGCACATATACCTTCCCCCATGAGAAGGTGCTGCTGTGAAAGGCTTTTACAGATGAGATTAAAGGCTCTAATCAGTTAACATCAAAGTAGGAAAATTATCCTCAGTGGGCCCAACCTAATCAGGTGAGTCCTTAAAAAGAACCGAGCTTCTCCCAGCAAAAGAACAGTACACAGCTGCTTCCCCTCCCCGGGACTTTCCCCTCCTGAATGCCTGGGGACAACAGGCTCAGGCACGTGCCCAAGAGGTTCCAGCTGGCATGTGATCATCCCTTCTTCGGAGGTTGTCCTACAGATCTGGGCCTCACTTAGCCAACCCTCCGCAATTACAGAAGGCAATTTCTTGTAATGATGTCTCTTAAAGTAGGGATCTCCATGTTTTGTTTCTCTTTTTGAATCCTGACTTCCACGGTCCCGCATCGCTCAAGATCAAGGGGCTGAATGTGAGCACCAATGCACAGTCGGTTCTCATCATTCCCAGTAGTTCCGGTCTGTAACATCACGACAGACACTGAATTAGCCAATACTGAACCATCACTTCTAGGGGAAACACAGGGTTAGGTTCCAGGGAGCCTCTGGTCAGATTTTCACTAACTGATCAATACATAACCTTGTTTCATGCGTATTTCTGTTTAAAGACATCTTCTTTAATATCCACTGTTGATTAACACTGGACTCATAGTCAACAGCACTGTAACTCACACCGGAAGGAAGTTTATGTGAGACAAATATTTTCTCCAAAAGGCACATCGCAGCTTCCTGTGCCTAGGAAGAGTAGGCAGCACTTCCACAGTATGCTTGGGGGCCATTTTAAACAGCAAGATCACCCCACAAGAAAAAGCCCCAGAAAATGTAGAAAACAGACTGGAAATGACACTTATTCATAGCATGAGAACTGGAAAAAGGAGGCAGAGCATGGCCTTGTTTCACCAACGCTGGGAGTACACATGCCAGGTGACTCATTTTTGGCCACTCAGAACATGTCCACAAATGACCACAGAAGTGCCGGCAACATTATGCGGTGGTTACAAATGAACTATAGCAAATAGGTGAAATTGTACTACAGAATCTTCGAATAATGAGGATCAAGTGCATGTTTTGCTTGCAAAGCCTTAAAGAAAGTTATTTTTTTCCTCCTATCCCAGGCGTGAATTTCTCAGGTTCGAAGCCACCCTCTTCCACCTCCCCTTTCTCCCATGATTTATCCTCATCTTCAGCCCTAACACGCCATGCTGGGCACGCTCTGTCGCCACCCTGAGAGGACAGAAAGAAGACCCAGTCCGAGGCTCGGTTATGATAGAGGCAAGAGCAGGTAGCCCCTGGGTGAAGAGGGTGGCAGAGAACACAGGAAAAGCCAGGAGGGGCAGGCCCTTCCCTGCCAACCGCCAGAGGGCTGCGCGTTCAGGAAGTAGCTGAAGGTGACTATAGTTTCTAATTTCATAAATGCAATAAGCACTGAGGAACTATGCTTGAGAGAGTAAAATGCTGTAGGTCTCTGAGGGAAGGTAATGAGTTCTATTTGGGACCCATTAAGTTTGAAGTGCCCACAACATCCAGATGGTGTATGTATCAATCAGTGCTCTTAGTTGCAGGGAAGAGAAAGCAACTCTGGCAAATTCAAGCAGATAAGGAAATTACTAAAGGGTATCTGGCGAGTCACAGAATTACAGGGCAGCCAGAGAACCAATGTTGGCGCCTCTGTACCCAGGAGCAAGCACAAATTCATTCTGGACCTGGTCCAGCGAGCCCGCTGTTGATAGCACGGGAAACACACTGTAGTTCGAAGCTCTGACTTGGGTCCCTGCGTCCAGAGCACCGCTGCTACCCCAGGAGCTGATGTACAGCTGCCTCTGTCATCCTCACAAGAATGGATTCTGCACAGGCCCTAGTCGGATCAGCTGGGCCACATGCCTGTACTCTAGCTGCTGGGTTAGGGGGCAGGGATGGGAGTTGAGCCTCTGCCACCGGTGGCCTCTGAAGACGGGGGACATGAGACCTTAAAAGGAAGGAGGAGATTCCCTACGCGGAGAAATGAATGTTCTGATGTTGGGAAGACATCAGAGTAAAAAATGATGTCTGTTATAATAATACCCAGAAGGGCTGGTTATAAGAGCTCCCACTGTTAAGCACTTACTATGTGCCAGGCACCATATAAAATGGTTAACATGCATTTACAGAGTGTAAACTACACAAAACAACATCAAGTGGCTCTAGAGAAAAGATCCAGGAAGAAGAGAGCAATTTAATCAGGTGGCCAACCACGTGGGTTTGTCCAGGACTGGGAGTTTCTGAGTAAGCAGGACCCTCAGTGCCAACACCAGCGCAATCTCAGGGAAACTGGAGCAGCTGACCAACCTGGAATGGCCAAACAGAGCTGGGTTCGAATCTTGGCTTGTCCACTTGGGAAAACTGACTTAATGTCTGGAACCTCAGTTTCCCCATTTATAAAATAGTTGTGATAGAATTGTTGTGGAGGGTTAGAGGAGGTATGTATGAAGTATTTAGCGTATCACCAGGTATACACAAAGACCACAAAAGATCTTAGAAGTTGTTCTTTACTCCTAGAAAATTTGTGTTTGGTCACATTACAACAAATGGCAGAACTGAGATTTCAGTCCAGGACTGAACAACTCCATGTTGTAGTTTAAAACCCTAAGTATTGCATCCCTGTCAGGAGTGTCATTGAAGCTACAGGAGGAAGAGGAAAGGGGACAAACCAGGGTTAGCACCATCTGCTATCCTAATATTTAAAACAGGCAAAGACACAGAGCCACCAAAGACAGAAGAAACAGATCACAGACGGGGGAGATGTTACTGTGTAAGCAGGATAATTATAAAATGTCAGGAGTGGCAGGTCAGATCCAACGTTGCAGAGAAATCAGTAGGTTAGAAACACATTATTTTTGCAATCAGAGAAAAAAAATGTAAAAAGAAAAAATTGAGGGATGTTGGTTTCCAGTTATAATGGGACAGCGGAGGATGAATGATTTGCTCCTCTACTTTAAGAAACTAGAAAAACACACAAAATTTAGGAGATAGCAGTTGTTAGACATTGGATAACAGAAAGCGCAAGATGACGATCCTCTGAGAGAAGGGGAGCAAAGGAGGTCCACGTTCTGAGTGCCCCGCTCACCGCAGGGAGAGTGTGCGGACAGCATTGCAGGGGACAGCAAAGGGCCAACAGTAACTTCACATTCCAGCCAGTGAGCATGGAAGGACCTCCGAACACATGGCTCATCAGGTAGGTTCCCAGGGGACAAGCGCTTCAATTGTGAACCCAGATGAGCCTAAACCAGATGTTGGGAAACTTCTTAAAGGACCAGATACTAAATTATTTCAGGTGTGTGTGCCATATGGCCCCCCCGCTTCCCTGGACAACTCAATTCTGCTATTGCAGCCAAAAGCAGGCACAGACACTATCCAAGCCAACAGGCGTGGCTGTGCTCCAATAAAACTTTATTACCCAAAACAGGAGGCTGGCCTGTGGGCCATGGTTGGCCAACCCCTGGCTTACACTAAAGCTTGCTCTGGACTCACCCTAACAAAACTGAAAAAGCAAGCCTCAAAGTATCAAACTAATTCCAAGGACTTTAACTGCATCCCAGAACAACAAAGCTCAGCATGTTTTATAGGGATGCAAAAATTCCAGCACTCAATATAAAATTCACAATATTTGGAATCCAATCAAAAATTACTAGTCATGCAAAAGAGTGAAAATATATAGCATAATGATGAGGGGGGAAAAAATAAAAAGGAACAGATCCAGAAATGTCAGCAATGATAGAAACAGCATACAAAAACAATAAAACCATGTTATAACTCTGTAAGCTCAAGAAAGCTAAAGAAAAGCATGAGTATGTTAAAAGGAAACAAAACAGACAGAAAAAGGTTATAAGTCTAACTTCTGGATACCAAAAATACAATGTCTGAGTCATAAAACAAACAAGCAAACAAACAATGGGATTAGAACAGATAAGCCATCACAGGGGGGGTGGGAAACACAAATGAATTTACAGACACAGCAATAGAAACTATCCAAAATGAAATACTGAGAGGGAAAAACAAAAACAAAACAAAACTGGAACAGACCAATATACTTGTAGCTGTAGTCCAAGAAGAAAGGATGGATGAAATATTTTCCAAATTTGATGAAAGTTATAAAACCACATGCAATATGCTCAACAAATCTCAAAAAGAAGAAACAAAGAAGACTACATTATGGCATAGCATAATTACATTGCTTACAACCAGTGATAAAGAAAAATCTTTAGATGTATTAGAGGAAAAAGGTACAGAAGAATAAAGATTTGACAGCAGACCATGTCAGAAACAGTGCAATCCGGAAGACAATAATATCTTCGGAGTGATCAAAGAAAACAGAACTGTTAACCTAGAATTGTACACTAAGCAAACATCTTTTCAAATGCAAAGTAAGATAAAGACATTTTGAACACAGAATCATCATGAGCAGACCACCACTATGAGGAAAGTTAAAAGGAAGTCAGTCTATCATGCAGAAAGTAACAGCAAGTGGAAATCTGGGTCTCCGCAAAGGAATGAAGAGTATCAGACATGAAAAAATATGTGCAAAAACATAGAACACATTTTTTCTTACTTTAAAATTTCTCCTTAAAAAAGAAATGACTGTTTTAAAGAAAAAATAGTATCAGTGATTTGAGGGGTTCATAGCTCATGTAGAAAGAAAATGACAACAATAGCGCAAATAGAGGAAAAAGGTAGAAATGTACTGTTGTGAAGTTCTCATGCTAAATGTAAAGTGGTATGATATTACTTGAAGACAGACTGTGTTAGGTTAAAGATGTATACTGTAAAACCTACAGGTACATCTAAAAATAATAATAAAAGGTATAGCTAATTAAACCAATAAAGGAGATAAAAATGGAATCATACTGGCTGCAAATGAGCATTTAAAAATCTGAATTACTTAGCATATCACGAGGTATACACAAAGACCACAAAAGATATTAGAAGTTGTTTTTTACTCCTAGAAAATTTGTGTTTGCTCACATTACAACAAATGGTAGAACTGAGATTTCAGTCCAGGACTGAAGTATTCTACAATATTCTAAAACTAGCTTGTGGCGATGGTTGCACAATTGTTTTTTTCGTTGTTTTTTTTTTTAAGATTTTACTTATTATTTTTAGAGAGAGGGGAAGGGAGGAAGGCAGAGAGGGAAAGAAACAGCAATTTATGGTTGCCCTTCACGTGCCTCCAACCACGGACCTGGCCTGTGACTTGGTTTGCAACCTGGTTATGTGCCCTGGCTGGGAATTGAACCAGCGACCTCTGGGTTCATAGGCCGGCGCCTATCCACTGAGCCACCAGTCAGGGCCACAATTGTTTAAATTCACTAAAAAGCACTGAGTTGTATATCTATAATGGGTAATGTTAGGGTCAATTATAACTCAATAAAGTCTCTGAAAAATCATATCATAAAAAACAACCCCCCAAAAATGCAAAAGATGGAAAAACAACAAAACACAGATGGGGCAAATAAGAAACAAATTGCAAGATGTCAGATTTAAACATTTGAAAAGCAGAGAAGTCTAAAGAGTCTTGATAAATAAAATAATTGAAGGGTTACGTTAATTACTAGCTTTATTTTGTTAATGTTTTATTTCTTTCTTTAGGGAGGGGGAAGGGAGGAGGAAGCAAGAGAGATAAACATCGATGTGCGAGAGAATCATCAATCAAGTTCCTCTTGCACAACCTGGCCCACAACCCAGGCATGTGCCACGACAGGAAATCAACATGGCAACCTCTTGGTTCACAGGCTGGCCCTCTGTCCACTGAGCCACACCCACCAAGGCTCAAAGCTTATTATTACGCTACGATAATCATGACAGTGTGGTATGGGGATAAAGACAGCCACACAAATGAATGAAACAAAATAGAATCCAGAAATAGATATGTGTATTTTTGGTCAACGGACTGGGCTAAGGCAATTCAATGGGGAAAAGACTGTCACTAGTGAATGGTGCTGAAACCATTGGATACTCGTATACAAAACAAAAAAAATAAACAAGAGGCTAAACAAATTAAATAAAAAATAAACAAGTAAACCTTGTTTCACACCACGAAAAAGTTCTAACTCTGAACTAATCGAAGACTTCAAAGTACAAACTAAAATTATTAAATTCCTAAAGAAAAACACAGGAGAAAATGTAACTGAACTTGGGTTAGGAAAACAATTTGTAAATAGGGCATAAACCATAAGAAAAAATGTACATTATGTTTTATCAAAATTAAATACTTATGCTTTTCCAAGGACATTGTTCAAACAAAAAGCAAGCTACTTACTGGGAGAAATATTTACAAAATATATATCTGATAAAAGACATGTATACAGAATGTACAAACAACTCTTACAACTCAATTAGAAGAAAGCATCTGATAAAAAATAAAAAAACAGCCGTGGCTGGTGGCACAGTGGGTAAGGCGCCAGCCTGTGAACCCAAAGGTCACTAGTTCGATCCCCCAGCCAGGATACATAACCAGGTCTCCAGCCAGGTCCGTAGCTGGAGGCAGGTGAAATGCAACCACACACTGATTTTACTCTCCCTTTCTGCCTCCCTCCCTGACCTTCTCTCTAAAAAATAATGAATAATATCTTTAAAAATGAAAACAGCCCTGGCTGGTAGCCCAGTGGGTAGGGTGCTGGCCTGCGAACCCAAAGGTCACTGGTTCAATTCCCCAGCCAGGGCACATAACCGGGTTGCGGGCCAGGTCTCCAGCCAGGTCTGTGGCTGGAGGCAAGTGAAAGGCAACCATACATTGATGTTTCTCTCCCTCTCTGCCTCTCTCCCTTCCTCTCTGTCTGGAAATAATAAATAAAATCTTAAAAAAAAAAAAAAAAAAAAAAAAAAAAAAAAAAAAAAAAAAAAAAAAAAGGAGGATGTAGTGAAATTAAAAAAAAAAAAAAAAATGAAAACAGACATTTCATTAAAGAGCAGATATTGATGGCAAATAAGCACAATGGATACCACTGTATATGCCCTGAATGGCTAAAATTTAAGACTGACAACATTAAGTGTTGCGAAGGACATGGGAGCAACTGAAAGTCTCATACCTCATTGATGGGAATGCAAAATGATATAGCCACTTTACAAAACGAAACACACACTTAGCAACCCCACACATCTACCTGAGAGAAATTAAAACGTCTATCTACAGACTTGTATGTCAATTGTCATAGCAGCTTCAGTCTTAATAGCCAAACACTAGAGACCACCTAAATGTCCACCAACAGGCAAATGAATAAATACTCTGTGGGATATCCATACAGTGGGTAACTACTTAGCCATACAAATAAACTGCCAATTCATGCAGCAGCAGGTTTGAAACTCAACAGCACCATGGTAAAGGAATGAAGCCAGTTTTTTAATGTAAAAAAGCTGCATTCTATATGATTTAACTTACATGACATTCTAGAAAAGGCAAAATTAGAGTGATAAAAAGCAGGTCAGTGGTTGCATGGAGTTGGGGCTGAGGAAAGGGATTAACTGCAGAGGAATGAGGGACTTTTCTGAGCTGATAAATGTTTTACATTATGATTAGGGAAGTGGTTATAGGACCTTTGTTTTTAAAGATTTTATTTATTTTTAGAGAGAGGGGAGAGAGAGAGGGAGAAAAAGATTGATCAGTTGCCTTTTATATGTGCCCTGACTGAAATTGAACTGGGGACCTTCCACTTTACACACTTGTCTAAGCTCATTAAATTATACGCTTAAAATTTATTTTATTGGATTAAATTATACCTCAACAAAGCTGACAAAATAAAATACAGTTGACCCTTGAAAAGCATGGGTCCACTTATGCACAAATTGCTTTTCAATAATTATTGTAAATGTATTTTCTCTTCCTCATGATTTTCTTGATAACATTTTCTTTTTTCTAGATTACTTGATTGTAAGGATACAGTATATAATATAAATAATTTAATAATATGTATTAATTGACTGCTTCTGTTATTGGTAAGGCTTCCAGTCAACAGTAGGCTATTATTAAGTTTTGGGGGAGTCAAAAGTTATATGTGGATTTTCCACTGCATGGAGTGGGCAGTGCCTCTAATTCTGACACTGTTCAAGGGTCAACTGTACATTGGAATCAGTAATTAGATCAAAGAATGAAGGACACTATCCACTAGGGAAAATATTTGAACCTCTACATTTAAATCATCTTTTCTATTTATTATGGTTTACATTTTATAGCATATATATTTGTACATTAACATATCTATATAATTTACAAAGCAATAATCACATGTTAAAATAGGAACTAAATTTTCTTTTTCAGAGTTGAACCATTTAAAGCATTTAGAGCCTATTGCACTGGCTGGTGTGGCTCACTAGATTGGCACTGGCCTGCAAACCCAATGGTCGCTGGTTTGATTCCCTGGTCAGGGCACATAACCAGGTTGTAAGCCAGGTCTCCAGCCAGGTGTGTAGCTGGAGGAAGGTGAAAGGCAACCATGCACTGATGCTTCTCTCCCTTTCTTCCTTCCTCCCTGCCTTTTTCTCTGAAAATAATGAATAAAATCTTTTTTAAATCATTAATTAATTAATTAATTAATTAATTAAAAACATTTAGAGTCTAGAAGGTAGTTTCAGTGATGTGGAAGAGGCAGAGACTAGATTGTAAGTAGGGATAACAAGCATCTCTTCAGGACATTTGGTGAAGAGACAGGGTACACCTCCATGGAGAGTTGAGGGGAGGTGGCTATTTGTAATATGGGCTATTTGAATATAGGCTTAAAGGAAGGCATCAGAAAAGATAAATCAATAATATGATGGGAGAGATAGAAGGAAATATTGTGGATAACATACCCAGAGTTTGCGGAAGATGAAGAACAGAGACAGACAGAGAGTGCTACTTATTAAGTTGACTTTCTCATTCTTTAATGCATTAAGCGAGGACATCAGTGCAAGGAAAAAAGAATAGGACAGAAGCGTTTGCAATTACCAGCATGAGCAATAACATGCAGAACTGACTAGATCCATAACACAAATAAAGAAGGCAGCACTTGTGAGAAAGCAGCTGAGCTTCCACCATCAAGTTAATTTTATGGTGATGGTACCTACTGCACAGTCACATTTCCAGCCTGATCCTGAGATGGTTGACAGGCGCAGGCTGCTTAGACTTGGCCACTGAAGGAAATGTCTCTCTATGCCCACCTTAGCAATACACGGCCCAGTAAGTAGTGCACAGACACTGGTAGGTACACCCCTAGGTCCCTTTGTAATTCATCCACCACCCACAGGACCTTGGACCAACATTCCCATTTGGCCTCAGACACTAATTTTGGCCCCACTGGTCAGTACTAACCTGGGTGTGGTGGCGGTGTGGGTGGGGACCACCAGGAAGTGGAGGAAGTGGGACTGGTGATTCAGGCCCGGGGGCCCTGCTTCGGCGTGGCCTGACTCACTCAGGATCACGGGAATGGGCACTTCGGGCCTGGTGGTGCCATCTCTGAGAAACACCAGGGCCTGAAGGGGCATCATTAGTGGTTTCGAATGCTTGCCCAGCACTTCTCACAAGGTGGCCTTCAGGCCTGCCCACATGCCATCTGGGTAATTATGTCCTATTTACCTTCCTGCAGATCCAGATGAACTGTCACTTGACTTCCTGACTTGACCTGAGTGCTGCCCTGCCTGATACAGCAAGTTGATGTTAACAATGGTGCTTCTTTCCAAACCCATCAACCCTCCCCCTGCACCACTCCATGCTGAAGAATTCGGCAGGACTTGGAGGTAGGGCCTCCGACCACCTTCTCATTGTGTTCATAAGTTGCAGTGCTCTTCCCCCAAAGAAATCCAGACAGCCCCCACTGCTAGTGTGGAGGCTGGGTGCAGGGCACTTCTCTTATTTCTCTATCCACTTCTAATTTCGTTACTTATTTGCTCTAACGAACAGCACTCTTCCACTTTTTGGTTGACGTAACTCAAGGAATGCCAACTCTACCCCCAATCCCAGGGTAGGCATGAACCCTCCTGTCTCATTAGAACATCACAATCTCTTGGCCATAATGCATATGTGACCCAAAAAGAGTCAACAAGACCCAGTTCTGAGTCCTGTGGAACTCTAAGAGAGAATTGTGCTCTGCCGAAGTTACCGAGCATGCAGAATAGAGGCCAAAATTACTGGCAGCCTCTTTTCTTTTTTAAGATGAAATTAAATAAATTTTATGTGCCAAAAACTGTCTTAACCATCTCTATACATATTATCTTGTTTAATTCTCACATTAACCCCATGAGTTGTAATTTCTATTACAAGCGATGACATTGACTCTGGAACCAGGCCACCTGTGTTCAAATTCGGGTTCCATCATTTACTATTTGTGTAACAGACAAGTTATTTAAACTTTCTGTACCTCAGTTAACTCATCTTAGAATGAAGCTAATACTACTGCCTACCTCATAGGTGTTCTAAAGATTAGTGACTTTATATGCGTACGGCAAGTGTGCAATAAATTTTAGCTATAACTATGATGTTCACCACCATCACATTATCTCCAAAGTGAAAGACAAGGAAACAGGCCCAGGGATGCCAGGAAACATGTCTAGGTTGTACAGTTAGTAAATGATGGACAGGGGATCTGAATCAGGGCTGCTTCTAGCTCCAGAAACTGTGTTCTTAACCACCTGTCCTAGGCCATTCAGGCTGCAATAACCAAAATGCCATAGACTGAGTGGTGTATAGGCAACAGAAATTGATTCCTCACAGTTTTAGAGGCTGGACAGTCCAAGATCAAGGTGTGGGGAGATTCAATATCTGATGACTGGCTATCCTCTCACTGGGACGGGGTGGGGTATAAACATGGAGTCTATTTCATCAGTCGAGCCAGAAGTCAAATCGATCTTTGGAGGTTTCAATAATATTAATCAAAAAAATTCCTGCCCTGGCTGGTAGCAGAGTGGATAAGGTGCCGGCCTGCGAACCCAAAGGTCGCAGGTTTGATTCCCCAGGTTGCAAACCAGGTCTCCAGCCAGGTCTGTGGCTGGAGGCAGGTGAAAGGCAACCATACATTGATGTCTCTCTCCCTCTCTGCCTCTCTCCCTTCCCCTCCTTCTAAAAATAATGAAATAAAAAATCTTTTCAAAAAAAAACACTTCTTCTACCTCAATCCACTTAAGAGTTGAGGTATCTGTCCCTTGCTGTGGAAATCCCTTGCGGACTTACAGCAATTCAAATTTCATCCTCAAGACTGTCCTTGTATTCTGGGCCTGAATGGCCCAAAGAGATTGGAAATATACCCCATAAAAGAATCTACTCTAGGGCTACCAAAGCAAAGCTGTTCATTTGTTCACGTATTGATTCATTTCCTTCAAGCATCCTCCATGTACTAGGTTCTATGTTAGTTATCAACATTTTGGGTGGATTGGGCAGAAGGCATCTCTGCATCAAGCTATCAATGGTATGCCCATGAGTTTATCTAGTAGAGCCAGCTCCAGATCAAGTGGAATCTTAGTTCTCTTCCTAGCTATCAGAACAGCAGTCCCTGGAATCTTATGATCTGTGCCAGGTTTTCCCTGAGCTCTGCACAGCCATGCTACAGCGGGACTCTCTGGCTTGACTTTAAATGGAAACGATAATGGGGAATCTCGGCACTGTCTAAATTATTCATCTGAATTGAACCACATAAGCAGCTTTCAATCTCCATTTCTGGACACGCAGTCTTCCCAGATCAAAATATTCGATCGAGGTCCCAACAGGAAATGCAGATGCAAATGGGTGACTTAGGATAAAGCCCCCCACCAGCAAGGTGAGCTGTTCCCATCTTTGAATCAGATGGACACACAGAGAACCCTTGGGGGCTGGGATTACGTTGGATTTTTACATCACAAGCGTCACAGAAAATACACAATGAAAAACCCAGTGATTCCTTGGAGAGTTCATTGCTCTCCGCATCTTCTTTGATTCCCCTGCCTCCTCTCCACATCCTTTGAACTTCTAAAAAGACACTTTGAAGGCATGTCATAAAGCAGTTTTTCATTCATGCTCCTCTCTTTGATGATCTGGCTGTTTGTCTGAACTGCAGCGTCCACAGGATGTCGGGCTGGGCGAGCTGAAAGCCAATACTGACGAGGAAGGGCAAGCAGGCAAGAGACTGAGCTGCGTTTGTCAGTAAGAATAAAGGGATAAGGGGGAAAGAGCAAGACCAGAGGGGCCGCAGCAGAATTTCTGGTCTCTCTGGACTGTCTTACCCTTCAGACTGGCCACTTGTGAGAGAGGTCAAGGGCGCTGGAGCCCGGCGACAGTGCACAGTGCACACCCTGGAAAATGTTTTGTTCATAGGCTGCTGCTGACTCCTGCTCTGGCCCCAGACTGCAACAACCCAGCGTCCACTTGAAAAGGATGATTGGTTGTGATTTTCTTCCCCCAACCTCGCCCATTTTCCCTAGTGAAACATTCAGTCATTTTAATGCTAACAAGATACCCTGAGGTGGGGAAAGAAGAGAAAGGGAGATACTTAACTGGCAGGAGTGCAGACAAGTGTTGTTGTTTTTTTTTTCACCTTGCCCAATGAATAAAATGGTTGAGAACTAAGACTTTTTATATATGAGTCTCAAACACCCCAAAATACTCAGGAAAGGGCCAGCAGCCCCAGGGGCAGCAGCTCTGGCTCCCCTGGCTGGGGGATGGGTAACCATGGTGAGGGCAGATGACAGCCTCCCATGACCCCCAGTGCTCTCAGGTCCCAAGGGAAAACAAAGCAGTCTCTTCCACGAGGAAGTCTGCTCCATGCTCATGAAGTGGTTGTGAGGGTCAGGGGTAGGGAGGAAAGCCTCCATCCCAGGATAAAAATTAAATCCATTAGAGCCTATCACTCTGGAGTCTATGGGGAAGGTGAAGAACTCATTCGTTCGCAGTATTTAGCAAGTGCCTAGCAAGTGCTGGGAGGACCGCCGTGAGCAAAACAGGCTGGGCCTCTGCTTCGTGGAGCCAACTGTGAGAGGTTACCGAGTGCTGCCCATGTTGCACGTGGGGAATTAGAAATTGAGACACGTGCCTTAAAGGAAAAATATAGGCTGTTACCAGAGCATTTAACACAGAGGTACCACTTGAACATGGATGTCAGGCTCCATGGAGATCTGGGAAGGCCATCTAAAGGGGTGACATTTAAGCTGAGACCGAGAGGGAGAGGAAGCCAGGCAGGCAAAAAGTAGGCAACGGTCATTATGCAGATGGAACAGCATACAGGAAGGTCTGGGCACAGGGGAGACAGATGGGCAGGGTCAACAGGGGAGGCAGGGGACCAGCTAGAAGAAAAGATTCAGCAAAGGCATACGAAGGCCCGCGATGTGCCAGCTGCTGTTCTGAGTGTCGGAGGGCAGCAATGAACCCAACTCGCAAGGTCCCGGCTCTCCTGGAGTTTACTCCCAGGTGTTACCTGGGCAGAAAGCAGACTCATCCTCCAAACTTAAAACGAGCAGCCACTCTCACTCCTCACCTTGGATGTGTGCCAGACCAAGCTGACCAGGGCGAAGGCAGCAGGTGTCCTGGCAACCGAATCAGACAAGGAGACACCACGGCACGGGGTCGGGACCTCCAGCTCCTTCCTCAGTTCTAAGTTCTGGAGATCCTCTGGCACAGAGCATGGTCGCTCAGGGCATGGGACTTTGGGTCAAATAAAGTTGACTTCCTGTCCCAAGTCTGTCCCTTGCCAACTGGGTCCAGCACTTAACCTCTCAGATCCTGTTTCTTAGTCTATAAAAGAGAATTAATAGGACCCTGACCACAGGGTAGTTTGGAGAGCTAAAAGAATTAGGGCACAGAAAGTGCTTAGCACATAGCAAACGCTCACTCAGCATCAGCAACAATGACTATGATATCCCACTTCCCTCACTGGAGATGCCTGGCTTAATGTAATTTTCATAAATCACAGAATTACAGCTCAAGCAATTAAGGGCAATGCACAACCACAGCCCTGTCTCCTCTCTTCATGCAAGTCCAGGGAAACCAAGGCAGAGTTCAGCATCTAGCCTGGCGTAACCCCAGGACTTCAAAGTCAGGAATGCTCATTTCTGAGAACAGTGAAGCAACCACAGGAAGCTTGCCGCAGAAGGAACAACTGGCCGAATTGGTCCCGTGGGAATTACTCGGAAATATCTTCCGTTCAAAAAGACTTTGTGAATTTTCCATTGCAAATATTTAATATCGAATTGGGTTCTCTCTTCCGCCTTTGTCAGTGGAGTGCTCAAAATAATTATAATATTAGCCTAAGCCAAGTAAAATTAGGAAGATAAATCTGCAGCATTTCCTTCCCCTTCTCCCTGTTCCCCTGCCCACAATGTATCCAAAAGCCAAACTTCAGGGATTTGAAGTCATCCACAGCTCAGCCCGCGCAGCCGTGAAACAGTTGCTTTTAAAACACATGCCAGGCTTCAAACATTGGCTCTGTTACTTATCAATTTTGTGATTTTTTTAGGGTAACAACATCTCTTTAAGCCTCAGTTTCCTCCTCCATAAAACAGGGAGTACTTGGCACACAGATGAAAGTGAGCTGCTATTATTTCTCCTATCTGTGCTCTTCCCACCCTATGACCTAAGTAAGTCATCCAAAGACGATCTGGGTACAGCTGGGTCAGCCTGCTCTGAGCAGGCACTAGCTGACCAAGGAGAGAAACATCTTCGGCTGGAAGCAGGGGGGGAAGGATCTGCACCCTCCTTGAGGTAGGCAGGCCACACCTCAGGCAGGAAGATCTGTGTGAAATCAAGAGAATCCACGGGGGACCAAGTCAAACTGACCTGACACCAGGCAAGCAGCAGACCTCTGGTTCTTACAGTTTCCAATCCTCGAATCAAAGTTGACACCAGGTTCAAGTCCAAGACATTTAATGTATATCTAAGGACCACCATGGGGGTCTCTTTTCCTCCTGCCCAACCCTCCTTCCCACCCACAGTGAACAATACAAAGTCTCTGACCTCATGGAACTTGCCATCTAGGAAGCAAGAAGTCAGAGCATAATGCCATGAATTAGCAAAAACCCTATGAAGAAACTGAACTGGGTGATGAGGTGGAAAGGGACTGAGGGAGAAGGGGCCTCAAATGTGATGGGCAAGAAAAGGCTGCCCCAAGGAGCATGGAGCCCAAGGCTATACCAGTGACCAAAAAGGAAAATAAAACAAAAACAAAACAAACAAACATCAACAACAAAAGAAACAGGTTACCTTGCTAATTCTTTATTTTCAGGGCAAAAACCAGGCCTGCCTGGGTGAAAGGAGAGGTATCAGACTGACAGTCTTTCCATTTACCCCTCTCTTCCCTCACCGCTAAACCATGAAAAGGTTAGTCAGGATAGACCCTGGGAAGATCTAATCCACCCCCACAGATGGCCCGAAAGCATGACCGGAAACACAGGTCTCTCTAATTTGTGCCAGAGCCACTGCTAGACTAATAACAATCAGAGCAGCAGTAATCATTTACTAAGCAGGGCTCCGCGCCAGGCATCAGGCTGGGCCCTTCCTGTGTGTTCCCTCACTTCATCCTCCCAACAATGCGGATGGTAATACCGCCCTCACCATCTGTATTTTCCTGCTGGGGAAACCTCAGCCGACTCAAGGAGGGACAGGGATGCTACAAGGGAGGTACTATTATCAGCCCCATTTCATGACTGAAGAAATTAAGATCCAAAGAGGTCAAGTGACCTGTCCAACACAGCACGGCCCATAACGAGTCAACCTAGGCAGTGTGTGCACTAAAGGACCCTGAAGCGTGTGCAGAGAACAGTGGGTCATCCCATTTCTCAGCAAGCACTGGGGATAGGAAGAAACCTGAAAGATAGTCTGCAATTCATTCAACGAACGTGAAAGAGGCACAGAACAGCCAGGCCTGGTACCACCTCCCCAGAGCTTCAGTTTAGGGAAGCCAGACACAAGCACGTTTATACACAAATAATTCATTACTGCTGGGATATGAGCCAGGAGAAATATATGAGTGTGGATAAGGGCAGGGGCGGGGTGGGGGTGGGACACACGACAGAAACCTTATCTAAGGCAGAAACACTTGAGGGTTAGCTGAGTGAACAGAGGGGAAACCAACATGTCAAGCAGCAGGACCCTGGAAAGAACCAGGCAATTTGAGAAACTGGAAAAAGGTGGAGGGACCAGGGCACAGGGGTGAAGGAGGCAGCAGGTAACAAGAGATGGGTCAGGAGAGGACGGCAGGGTTGACGATGGAGACGGAGAAGGGAGGCCAGGCTGTGGGGAGCTCCGACGGCCAGACCAGGGATCCTCCACTGGTGGGCCTGCGGGAAGCAAGCATTGCCACAAGCAAAGCAGCGTTTCAAGAAGGTGGCCTGCGGGAAGCAGGCTGGTGGCCTGGGAAAAATGGACATAACCCAGGTGAAAGGTAACAGGGACCTTGAGGGAATGGGGGCAGGAGAAGGAATCTAAGACAAAGAGCAGAGAGAGGTGAGACAGCAAGGCCCAGGGGTCCAGGGGGATGCTGAGCCACACCTGGGGACAGGAAGCAGAAAGCCCTGGCCCATGACAAACTGAGTTTGAGCATGTGGAAAGTGAGGCCTGCTGGAATGACAGCCGCTGAGCATTGCATAGGGCATCCTGATAGAGGGAAACAAATGCCATTCTTCCTATGTCACACTGTGGGAAGCTGGGGCTCAGTGAGGTGGAGTGGCTGGGCCCTTCACATGCTAGCCTGGGGCCTCTCTGGGCCAAAGCTCACTTCCTCCCAACTGGGGCAAAAGTAATTCTCCTGTAAGTTTTGTTTGACCCTTACAGAATTGTTCAAAGCATAGGTTTGTTGCTGACATTTGGAATTTTTACATACAAACTCAGATACCTGGCTTCTCTTGACAGCCCAGATTATCTGGTGGTAGTGTGTTCACATCCTCACGTGGCAACAACTATCAGGAGCTGAAAAGGCAGCTACGCTCTTAAGTGGCCATGAGCTTTCTAGTTCACCACAGTCCCAGCCCCAAACGTCTAACAACCAGAACAGAAATTAAGATGTGTGACCATCAAAGAAGTCAGTTCCTCTAAAACTGGTGGTTATTTTTTTATCTTGGGGACGAAAGGGAGTGGTGGGGACTGCAGCTAACTGGAGGGTAGAGTTCTGCCTTCCTAGTTTTTGCAGATATGTGAAGCTCTGACCTCTGACTGCACGTGAAGGATCTTTTACTCTTACTGGTAAAGGAGCTCGGCTAGTTGGGTACCAATGCTTGGATCTCAGTTTGGGACCACCCAAGAATAGTCCTTTCCTTCATGTTGCCTCCATCCTATCTCCACCCGGCTCCTGAGTTATTCACCTCTTGCCACACAGACTCTATTTTAATTCAAATGGTTATTCAGAGGGGCAGTCCAAGGATGTGGGACACAGAAGTGTATTTGCCCAGTGCCATTCGCGAATAAGTACAAATCAAGGGAAATCAGGGCTCATGCTGAGGCTCATTCTTCCTGAACAGTGTCCTAACAAAAGAGCAGAGGAGGGAAAACACTTCTGGTCACGGAGCTTCCTCTCCCTAGCTGAGACTTGGCACAGACCAGAAAAGTGAAACAAACCCGTTGCCCCTCTCAAGGCCAACCCAGTGGCCTGTGCTGAAGGAAAACGGGTGGCTCCTCTTCCAGGTGTGCTGGGTTCTGTTTCGAGGGATAGGAAATGCCTGGTATCTCCAAATACTTTCTAATGCTCAGCATTCCAACTCTTCCTGGGTTCTCTCAAGTCCACAGAGGATGTGTCAACAATGGGAGAAATAGCCTTGCCTTTCTTCCAGCCTTCAGGAGCCACCCACTGCATTCGCTTCGTAAGCTGAGAAAACTAGAAGTTTTCTGGAGAACCCAGCCGCCCAAGGGTTAAGTGTAGGTACACTGAAGTTATGTCAGGAATAGCCACAAGTATGTTCCCACATCCTCAGAGTTTAAAGCCGCAATCCGAGATAATAATCAGATGATCACACACACTTATTCAAAACAGAACTGTTATGTACTCTGAAAGAAAGAGACAGCCCTGAGCACGCATGTAATAAGGTTACCAAGCCCAGTCACGGTGGTCAGGGAAGGACAGCTTCCCAGAGATGCAGTTGGCTGGTCGAGGGAGTGGGGCAGGAAAAACATTCTATAAGGGGGAACAGCAGGTGCCAGGACCCTGAAGAACTAGAAAGCATGGCTTGCTCTAGGGCCTGAGATTCGGCCCCTGCAGTGGAGTGTGGACTGCAGGAGCTGGGCCCTGCCTCCAACAGGCAACTCTGGGTGGGGCTCCTTCCTCAGTGCCGGCCCCCAGCTCCCAACAGTTCTCGGCACACAGGACGCACAGGATGAATGAGTGGAGAAGAGCAACAATGAGGACAGACCTTTGGAAGGCACAGAAATGAAGGCATTAATGCAAGTCTGTGAGTTAAATACACAGCAAGCAGCACAAAGCGGGGGCCAACTGGGAAGAGTAGCCTGAACCTCAGTGCAGCTGAACCCTGCAAACTGGGATTCGTTCAGCTTCCAGCTCCTGCCGGGTGTCCTTGCGGCTCTTCCGCACCCAGAGGACACAATCTCGTGTGTGGCACTGCTGATGGTGCCTCTAGCTCCATGGGTCCCACCCAGAACAGGTAGGCACCTCACTGTGCTGCTCTTGTTTCACCTTAAGCGCCACTTGGGTTCCAGTGTAGCCAACTTGAAGGACCCGAGGCAAAGGTGGGTGGGCTCTGGAAGGGGCAGAGAACTGTGGGAGGCACTAGCCCACGACCGAATCAGAAGCTGCCCAGGTGGCAACGGAACCACTACGTTGTTTCAGTCACTGAGAAACCAAGGACAAGATGAGGAAACAAGACTTGTCCCCACCAGCCTCCCTGGAAGGCCAAGTCTGTGCCTGAGAAATTACTCAGGTATAATTTCAAATATAACAATAAATCAGAATTTTGAAATCATTTTTGGTGATCCCTCTGAGTTCTTGCCAAAAAAAAAAAACCCTTCTGAATTGGCAGAAGAGATTTCATTCCAGTCTGGCAACCACCTTAGAGGGGCTTCAAACAACAGCTGATGATCTTTTCCAAGTACAATGTAGGTCTCAGTTCATGATACTCTTGTATTAGCTCTCCGGAGGCTTCCCAGGGCATCTAACATGAGATCGAAAGGCCACACCATGATCTGGCTGCTACTCACAGCATCCACCTCAGCCCACACCTCCTACCCCTGCTCCCATTCTGCAGCCAAAGCCTCCAAGTTCCTCCAGCAGGCCCAGCACCTCCTGTCCCTAGAGTGAGTTTCTACTTCTCTAAAACGTTCTTATCTATCAGGCTCTCTGTGCGTTCCAAAAGGACAAACACCACGCTTGCCTTGATGACAATATTTTCCTATCACCCATGCATGCCTGACACACAGGTGTTTACCACTAACTGCGGAACAAATAAGTGTGCAACCTGCAAAATGACTGCCCTGGACTCACAAACATGTCGGCATGAGCAACAAAAGGAATAAAGCTGGGGAAGCATTCCTTTTTTAAAAATCCTCACCCAAGGATGTACTTACTGATTTTAGACAGAGAGAAGGGGGTGGGGAGAGAAACATTGATAGACTGCCTCCTATACACGCCCTGAACAGGGATCAAACTCACAGCCTAAGTACGTGCCCTGACTGGGAATCGAAACTCCCACCTTTCGGTGTATGGGAGGGACCATGCTCCAACTAACTGAGTCACCCAACCAGGGCTGGGGAGCCCGCCCTTCTTGGTTAGAGAACCTCAGAGGCATGACAACGAATGTGCTACGTGCTCTTGATTGGACTGGATCAGAAATAAAAACTAGTACTGAATGATGAAGAGGACCGAAGGTTTGCCTTTGGGATACTGATTTTAGGCTGGTTATTAAGAAAGAATGTTTAACCCTCCCTCTTTCCTGTCCAACAAATTCAAATGGAAAGGCCTGCTCCAGGAAAGAGATCCTAGCTCATTTATTTCGGCTGAATCTGAATTTAGTTGACTTGAAGGCTATCAGACAAGGGTCGGCCCCCAGGAAGCAAGAATTTACCTGCCATGTCAGTTCCACTCTTCCTCCAAGACCTGTAAATTGCCTGCTTGCTTTGAAATACCATGACCACTGTTCCCCTTCCTTTGTCCAAAATGACATCTATATTCAATTTTTACCTAACTGCCTGTGGGATGTTCGTGCTTACGTGAATTTCCAGTGTGCATGCATTAAAATTATGATTTTCTCCTGTTAATCTCTGTTAATTTGATTACTAGCTCAGTTTAGAAGAATTTAAGTAGGAAAAAAAATCATTTTTTTCAGCCCCCCAAAAGGACATGGTTGAAACAGTTGGGTTTTTAATACAGACTGTACATTAGAGGAAAGTAGCGCCTCTATTAAATTTTCCAAGTTCAGTCATTCCAGCATTGATAGACAGATTACAAAGATGCACCCTGCAGTAGGACTTCAGAAGGGAATGTCAGGGTGTCTGCAGCTTACTTTCAGATCATTCCACAAGATAAATATATGTGTGTATGTCTACACCCACCCACATATTGCACTGTTCTAGTCATGTGATTTTCCTGTAGGGTTTAGATTTTTTTTTTTTTCCAAAGTAAAAAGTTGGGGGGAAATAAACTAATAGGTGGATGGATATATACATAAAAAGTCAGAGTTCTAGTTTTCGTGTTTGGTTGGAATGGTGTGGTTTATCCAAGATTACATGGGTAGCCTCTGGCAGAGTTGAGATTTTGATGGAAACATCCAATCTCCCACACTTTTTGAATTTTCTACTGCATAAAAACACTCACTTGGAAAAAAACTCACTTGGACTTGTGACAGTCTCGAACAGGTGCCTTTCAGTGCCCTGAATTGAATCACTGGTTGGCTGTGCATCAGCTGAAAA
This sequence comes from Noctilio leporinus, assembly GCA_004026585.1. NCBI lineage: Eukaryota > Metazoa > Chordata > Mammalia > Chiroptera > Noctilionidae > Noctilio > Noctilio leporinus. Next base: position 124,221 of record PVIW01004363.1, read on the forward strand.
AGATCACAACAATGTTGAGTGATTTTAATCTGGGACTCTAGTTTTAGGCATTTTACCTTATAAATCTTCATATGTGCATGTATCTAGACCAGAGACAATCAATCAAATAGCCCTTTCCACTAATAATAAGAGCTGGAGAATGAGGGAAAGGAGAGAGATAAGTCTAGCACTAAAGTTTAATTTTCTATTTTAATTTAAAGTCTAAAGCTTAAGCTTTTCCTTTTCTTTTCCTTTTTCTTTGCAATGTAGACTTTTGGAGCCTATGCACCTATGCATGGTCAAAATCCTGTTCACCCTTCAAGTCCAGGATAATTTAGGAGCCCTTTATGTGGGTTCCCACAACCCTTTCCTTTCTCTGCTAAAATTAAACTAATTTTTACTGTCTGCACGCTTGTCAGCCTCTCTCACTGGACCACACCCTTCACAAGGGCAGTAGCTAGGATGTAGTGCCAAGCCTGTCCCTAGCCCACAGAGGACATGTGATCAATAATGCTCTGAGCTGAACTTCACCGCAGATCTCAGATGCCTGGGGAGGGTGAGCTGAGGGCAGCCCTCCTGAAACAGCTCTGACGGAGCTTTTCTTTTGCCTGTTGTTTCAGGTGCCCTGTATCTCATTCAGCTTTGGGACAGGAAGCGTCTGTCCTGTGTCACTGTTTTCGCCTCTTGTTCTGATATCAAAGGCTGGACCGGGGAGTTCCTGAGTGAAGATCAGGGGGCCTGGGTCCAGTTACCCACCACCTGCTAGAACAGGGATTTGGCCGCGTTGCCAAGTGGGGAATAACATGCACTTTATTAAATAATAACAACATAATGCATACTGCTTGCTCCATCCGGTCATTTCAGCTCAGGGATCAGTTTGAAAGTCATGCCAGGTGGGATAAGCAGAATGGGCTTCACGGGCAGCAGGAGGGGCTGGAGATTTGCAAGATGCAAATTCTTTGGATTCTGTGAATTTGACGGTGGGGTTTTCCGTTCATCCTATCCCTTCCCAAGAAGGCACCAAACAGAAACTGTCTCCTACTGTTTTCCAGGACAGAAAGTGCAACTCCACGTGGTGGAAGAAAACTGCTGCCACGGTCAGCCAATGCAGGTCTGATTTCCAGCTTCCCTCCACTAGCCTGGGAGCTGGGCGGGTTATGGCGCCCTCAGAACCACAGTCCCGTTCTCTGTGACGCGGGCTGACACCCTCCTCAGGGAGAGCAGAACTGAAGAAGAGCATCTAGACAGCCAAGTGTGTTGTAAGTGGCATTTATATTTGGTATCAAGTATTGTAAAACTGTGGTACCACTGGGGAAAACCACTCCCCTGAACAGATTGTCACGGGGAATTGGGAGGGTATGACAGAGCAGGGGGTTACAAACTTGACTGGAGGGAGTTATCTGCTAGAATTTCGTAATATACTCAGTCAAGGATATAACATTATAAAATTTGCTTGGGGCCACGTGGATGCACAGAATAGGAGCAGATGCTGCGAATCATTTCTCACCCACCCCCCTACTCCTGAACCCCTAGGTTTCCACACGCAAGCAATCAACATGGTGGCTTTCTTCCCACAACGGCCCCGCCAGAGTTAAGACTGAATTTTTGTACGTCACTGTCCTTAAAAAAGATGTGGCGCCCTGGCTGGTGTAGCTCCATGGATTGAGCACTGGCCTGTGAACCCAAAGGTCTCTGGTTCAATTCCCAGTCAGGGCACATAACCAGGTTGCAAGCCAGGTCTCCAGCCTGGCAGGCAGGTAGCTGGAGGCAGGTGAAAGGCAATCACACATTTTTGCTTCTCTCCCTTTCTTCCTCCCTCCCTGCCCTTTTCTCTGAAAATAATGAATAAAATCTTAAAAAAAAAAAAAAAAAAAGATGTGGCATGTGCCCACCCTCCCACCCCCAAATCTATTGTCCACTTTGCTCATCAGATCACAGACCTCCCTTCCCAGGATTCTTCAGTGGCCCGTGGCCCACACACTCCATCCCACGCTCCTCAGGAACACAAGCCAGCAGTGTCTCTTTCTGCAGCTGCAGCCTCCACGCTACACTTTCCTTTGTCTTCAAACTGCTCGCAGTTTCCCCCTCTCCAGGCCTCTGCTGGCTCTTCCACCTTCTACAAAGCCCTTTCCAGCTCTGGCTAAGTCTTATTATTCTTCATGGCTCACTCGGGTATCAGTCAGTTCCTCTAGGATGATCCCCCTGAAGGCACAGTCTTGGCCCAACCGCTTCCTGTGATCCCTTGTCTCTGGTGTGATCAGGTAAAACTGGAGTTATGTGTTCTTGACCCTGATTTCCCAACCAGACGGGAATGAGTTGGGAATGAGTGGGCTCAATCCTGAGCCCATTCCCCAGCACCTGGCACCACACCTGAGCACTGCAGACGGCCAGTCCCTGTTTGTTGGATGGAAATGAACTTCATGCCCAAAAAGAACCACAATGGGCAGTTCAACCAAAAGCCCCCTCCATCTGAGGAAAGGCAGAAATGGAAGGCTTCCAGATTGATGGAGCCCACACTTCGCCCGGGGAGGCCCTGGACCTGTAAGCTCAGATCAACAAGAGAATTTAAGCATCACCTAAAGAGAGAACAGATGTTACTCCCGAAGCTGCCTCAGGCCTGGTCAGCTGTCCCAGCCAAGCCAGTCTTGGGATTGTCCATCAAAATGAGATCAGTACATCTCTGAGGGGCATGTGCTTATGCCAAGAAATATACAAAGCCACAGAGGAACACTCCTCTGGAGAGTCAATTTAATACTTTAAAATGTCTTTTAAGCCCTGGCTGGTAGCACAGTGGAGAAGGTGCCGGCCTGCGAACCCAAAGGTCGCAAGTTCTATTCCCCAGCCAGGGCAAATAACAAGGTCGCAGACCAGGTCTCCAGTCAGGTCTGTAGCTGGAGGCAGGTGAAAGGCAACCATACATTGATGTCTCTCTACCTCTCTGCCTCTCTCCCTTCCCCTCTTTCTAAAAATAATGAAATAAAATCTTTAAAAAAAAAATGTCTTTTAAGCCCTGGCTGGTGTGGCTCAGTGGATTGGCACCCGCCTGCGAACCCAAAGGTCGCTGGTTCAATTCCCCAGCCAGAGACCAGGTCTCCAGCCAGGTCCGTAGCTGGAGGCAGGTGAAAGGCAACCATACATTGGTGCTTCTCTCCCTTTCTTCCTCCCTCCCTGCCCTTCTCTCCGAAAATAATGAATAAAACCTTTTTTTAAAAAATAGCTGTTCACTGAGCACCTACTATGTCCCAGACATGTATGTCAGCTCAGTTAATCTTCAAAATGGCCCCATGAAGTGGGTACAATTATTTGCCCCATTTTCAGACATAGACACAGAGGCCCAGAAAGGTTAAATAAGTTGCCTAAGGTTGTATGTGAGTGGTTGCAGTATAATTCAGACTCAAGTGTTGACTCCAAAGTCTGCTAGAAACCATTACACTGCACCACTCTTCTTAAATATGCTTGGTAGAAAAAGAGAGTGCTATTTTATGAACTTAGCTGTACCTTCCATATGCCTTCAGCTTCCAAGCTTTGCCTACCCCTATCGGAGCTCATCTCTCTACCTCCCTCTCTCTGCCCCAGCTTCTTCTCAGCTTCTGGAAGGGGCCAAGCTCACTTCTGTCAAGAACCTTCATGTGTGCTGATCCTCTGCTGGGAATAGTCCACCCACCCTGCCAGATCAGCACCAGGCCGGCTCCTTCTCCTTTGCATCCGAGCTCAAATGTCATGGTCTCAGGTCCACCCAGCCTGAGCTCCTCCTCCAGGTCTCCCCTTGCTTCTCCACCACAGCACCCCACCCTTCCCTCCATGGCAGGGCTCTTCATGGGCTGGCATGGGGTAGCTTTTGAAATCTGGACCCTCTGTCTCCCCCACTGCATCATAAACATCATGAGGGCACGAGCAGTGAAGCGTGTAGCAAATGCTTACCAGCAAACAAGAATGAATGAATGAACTAATTCATCAAGAGAATGAAGAATCACTGCTTTAGGCTGCCCAACACATTCACCAAAAGTAGTGGTGCTTTGGGGGAAAACTTACACTGAACATCAATATGACGAATCTGGGGTTTTTTTGTTTTTTGTTTTTTGTTTTTTGAGAAAGTGACATGACAGAGAACTCGAACCAATTCATCTGTTCTGGTGGTTTCAGCAGACATGAACTTTGCCTTTTAAAGAAGCAGTCCTTGGAGAGGACCGTGGCACTGCTCACTTCTGAGGATGACCCTGTGTGGCCCCAAGCAAGGCTGGACAGGCAAGCACCCCCATTACTGCTTGAAACCTTTAGCCCAACTCCACAGGGCCAAAAGGGCCTGCAATCCCTGGAGTAAGTCCTGTGGGAATAAGCTCACAGTTACTACTGCCTTCAAATGAAAGAGACAAACCTCTGAGTCTGTAACCATCAAACTCGAGGCTGCAGTTCACTGTGCAAAAGGGAGGTCATGATGTAGAAATCGGGAAGCCACAGCCCTCTGGAGATACGGAAGGGGAATGGGAATGAATCAAACCTCACACACAGCCCACCTTGGCAGGACATGATGTGCCCACCTGAAGGGCTTCCACCCAGCCTTAGGGCAATGTTTATGGAGAGCAGCAGAGGGGAAGGGGGTGGGGATCATTATTAAAAAGTCAAGGAGAGCCCCAGGAGAGGAAATGTCTCTGCTATTACTCCCAGCAGGTCACCGCTGTGGAAGAGAAGTAATACCACTTTAAAAGTGACAAACAGGAAGGTAGGGCATGGAGTGGGGAGTTGCAGGGAGATAAAGGAGGTCTGAGTGGGTCAAAATGTTTTAAAAACATCCTTGTTGGAGCAAAAGCTGCTCTATAGGAAGACCTCAAGGCAAGTTTCTCTCCCTTTGTTTTAGAGATTATCTATTTTTTTTTTTTCCAGGGAGGAGCAGGCCATCTCCCCTTTTCTTTCTCCTGTTTTCTTTTTTGGCTCCCTTACCAGGCCTCCTGTACCTTCTGGGTTCCAAGAGCATCCTAAGGATATTTACTAATAGGAAGCCAGGCAAGAAGGGAATTGACACAGTCATTAGGTGACATAAGCCTGCTGACAAGCTGCCAACTCAGCCTATTGAAGATATAGCTGAAAAGCCAGCATTTCACTCAAAGTAGGTCACCTCCAAGTGCTGTGGATGTCAACTGGGAATTTGCCACAGATCGAGAACCAAGGAGACAAGAGATGACTGGTTTCCCGTGGAAACAAGCAGAGGTCAAGGGGACAAGGAGAAGATGAAGACTAAGAAGAGAATTCGTGAGACGAGATAAAGCAGAAGAATGGGAGGGAGATGGAGACATCCAAGGACAAACGGTACAGATCTGGCTGTTAAGGTCTGAGAGCAGGACCCTTGAGTGACACTTGGGGTTCTAGTTTCAGGCACTCACTTCTCTTTGCTTGGTAAGCATTCTCGTCATTAAATACAGAAGTTCCCACAAATAGTGTCTGTCCCTACAGGGCAAGGACTATGTCTATTTAATTGGTGTTTTTAATTTCACCAAATGCCATGCCATCCCCAATGCTGACATTTAATAAATGCCTGCTGACTACACGAATGTGAGGAAAACAGTACAGTGAAGCTGCTGAGCACATGGGCTCCGGGCTCAAACCAGGGTTTGCCACCCAGCTCCACTGCTTGTAAGCTGTGTTCCCTTGGGTAACTTTCGTAAGCTCTTGATTCAGTATCCTCATTTGTAAAGACAATAGTATTGCCCAAGTCACTCCTGTGAGGGTTGAGTGAGGTATCACTATGAAGCATTGAGTGATGTGCCTGGTACAAAGTAAACCCTCAATAATTGTGAATTATTACTATTAGAATATTTCAGTGACTACTGCTATTGTCATTGTAACGGGGTGAGGGTTGAGTGGTCCCCAGAGTCCCCACAGCCCATGGTGAAGATACTTTGCATATCGTAGATGCAGGCTGATAGTTAATAGCTGTTCTATCACCCCAGAAGCAAAAGGCCTAGTGACTCTGGAAGCTTTCAGTGGGATGGCCTGAGGGAGCTTCTAGAGCTGCATTAGAAGTAGGGAGGCAGAGGCCCCGTGTCACTGAGTCAATCTTGCCCTCCATAATGGCAGCCAAGAGAAGACAGAAGATAAAGGAAACTGGCAAATGTAGCTCACTTGCAAGGAGCGGAGTAGGAGGTCACATAGGAAGCTCTGGGTCAGGGTTTCAAGCAAGGGCAGGCATGAGGAGAGAGAGCCACAGTCTCCGGGCAGTCTGTAGGAGAGCTGGTCACCATGAGACAGAGAACAGCCCTGCCAGGCTGCAGTAAGGAAGGGGCAGCCATGAAGAAAGCAGGCACAGACCGCTCTGATCGTCCCCACTATAACTGACTTTGGAGCCACCAAGGACTCTGCCTTGCAAGATGCTTACCTGCTGCCTCACAGACCTAGACTCTTATCTGGACTCTTGGGACTTAAAAAGAGGCTGCTCTCTTGGGACTAATGCCTTTCCTGGACTTCATCATGATCCAGTGCAACATGGCACATGTTTTCCTGGACGATTACATGGTAGCTGAAGACCATATACCCCAGAACTTGAAGGCAAGAACTGCTGCAAGAGGATGGTGTCTTGGAAACTCACAACTGCACCTTCCAGAGAGACGGGAGGGCTGTTTGCCGAAGCCAGTTTAAGAACACGTAAGCATATGGGGAACTCCTGGGCTTGATTTGGGCTTATGGGGAACAAAGGAACTGCTAGGTCTCATAGGAGAACAGGACTCCAAGCATGAGTGCTCTCAGCTTCCTCAGAGTTGGAGTCTTGTAAATGAAAACCTGTTTCCTCCAACATTAATCGCTGGGTCATGCTCGAAGGCACCAGATGCACAGGCCCTGCTTTGCTCAATTACCTGATGATATGACAGGCTACCCTCTGGCTTTGGATTTCCCTGAGAGCCTCAAATATGCCTGGGTTCTGCTCTTGACGGGACACTTGAGAAACATCCATCCTGGGCACCCAAACTTTACCTGACAGAATTGGGATGAGAGCAGCCTTGGATAAATAGTGTGCATTTTAAAACTGTCTCTCCACTGAATAGGTAATAGACTGGCAAAACACTCTCTCTGGTTTTCAGCAAGTCATTTTGCAACATCTCCCATTTTACCCTTGTGGTCAAGAATGGAAGAATCTGTGCCACATGATCAAGACAATCAAATGATGAATAACTGGTTGAACATCTACATAAGTGTGTCTCCAACTGTGCTCTCTAGACTGTTTACAAATTATTATTGAAGATTGCATAGCAGGGCAAGGGAGAATTTATTAGCCAAATGTTTGGAAAATTATGCCTAACAACTTCTTCTTCTTCGTCTTTTTTTTTTTTTTTTTTTTGAAAAGTTTATTCGTTTGGTTTTGGGTTTTGTTTTTTCAAGATTTTATTTATTATTTCCAGAGAGAGGGGAAGGGAGAGAGGCAGAGAGGCAGAGAGGGAGAGAAACATCAATGTATGGTTGCCTTTCACCTACAGACCTGGCTGGAGAACTGGCTTGCACCCTGGTTACGTGCCCTGGCTGGGGAATCAAACCAGCGACCTTTGGGTACCCTGGCCAGCACCAATCCACTGAGCCACCAGCCAGGGCAAAAAGTTTATTCCTAAATGTACAATAGGTTCTCAGACAACACCTCATTCTAGCTATAGATGGCAACAAATGTTATGGCAGGAAATCTAGATATTAAAACAAGAATGGAATTAAGGATCAATATTGCCCCAAGCACAATACAGTTCACTTTTCACCAAACTTCTTAATTCCCTCTATGCCTGGGAAGCCCTTCCCCATGGCCTCTGCTTTTAGCTCCTTAAATTTCTTCTCCTCTTTCTGCTTCTGCTTGGATGCCTTACCTTCCTCATCCATCTCCTTGGCCTCTTCTTGGGCTGCTTCCTGAGGTGATTCAAAGGCTGCTTCTTGCTACCTTCACACTGGACATGGCACCTGCTCCCCATCCTGTTATTTCCCAGATTTTTCACTATACTCATAAGCATCTTGGCTCTTCAAGGGAGGTTACAGTACATAGCACTATCTAAATATATTTGCTTATACGGTTCCATTTTTGAGAACACCATAGACTACTGTCCTTCCAAATGCACTTTAAGAAATACTCATCCATGTATTTCAAAGGTATGTGACATCAGCTCTGGCAGGGGTGTCTGGGAGGCATGCTATGGCTCTGACCTCTACTCTGTCAGGTTCAACGTTAATTTGCTGGCATGCTGATCAGATTTGACAATGACCTTGTGCTGGACAGGGAACCTATTAGGGTAGATGCTATAATCAGGACTATGGTCTAACTCTTGATGGACCTCAGATACTTTATAAGGATAAATATCAGGTCCTGAATACATGGTCCAAAAACCAACACAGAGCATTCAAGGTGGTGGAAGATTGTGTTCTACACAGTAATTGGGAAAAAGGATTTGTGACTCAGTTGACTATAAAAAGTATCAACAAGAAGAACCTAGTATAAAGGATCCATGGACATGGACAACAGGTGGGACTGACTTTGGGGGTAATGGCGGGGTGGGGAGGGGGACAGAGGGGAGCAAAAAGGGGATGGATGTAATACAACAACAATAAAATTTTAAACAAAAGAAAGAAAGAAAGAAAATCAACCAAAAAAAAAAAAAGTATCAACAAGAAACTACCTCATTAGTGAAAGGGTTTGGGCCACTATCAAACCTCAACAAAAGGCTGCTTTCACCCCTCATACCTGGACCCTTTACATATACCAGAAAATCTCTTTAAATGTTAAATTTTCTTTGAAAAACAAAAACAAAATCTGCCCTGGCTGGTGTAGCTCAATGGATTGAGTGCCAGCCTCTGAACTGAAAGGTCATCAGTTTGATTTCCAGTCAGGGCACACGCCTGGGTTGCGGGCCAGGTCCCCAGTTGGGGGCCTCTGAGAGGCAACCACACCTTGATATTTCTCTCCCTTTCTCCCTCCCTTCTCCCTTCTCTAAAAAGTCAGTCTTCAAAGGAACTTCACAGTGGAGTTCCTAATGCTTCCAAATGCGCACCGAGGGGCATACACCCCAGTCCACGCCCAGTCCAACTTTTTTACACTGTTGCTGCAGCATAATCATGAACTGCAGTGTCCCTCTCACACTCCCATGTGTCCTGATCTGGGACAATTCCCTGTATAGTCACAGGGATGACAGTTCATCTGTCCACCATTTTCCTAGCACCTACTCTGGACCTGGCTCTGGGATAGTGACTGGAAACGGGAAGGGGAGCAACAGAGTGGCCAGCGCCCAGGAACTCAGGAACGGAAGCTCAGGGCAAGGGAACCACTTCATGGCAACACAAAGCGCTGAGAGTCCCACGTAGGTCTGTTCCAGAAGCTGTTGGAAGCTCAGGGAAACACGGATGGAGCAAGGGAGCACGGCAGGGCCCTCGGTGCCAGGGCAGGATCGTCAGCTCATCACCATGTGAGAACAACAATCAGCTCTGCAGAGGCGGCCAGGGCATCCCTTTGAAGCATCTGATTGGTTTGCGTGCCCCATGTGTTCAGGGCACCGGGGTGGGAAGGATTGAAGGGAGAAAGACAGATACAGTTTTCAACTCTCATCTCTTCAGGGGTTAGAAGAAAACTTGCCCTGCCTGGGTAATCTTACACTATGTAGAGAGGTAGATAATGTTTGTGGAGGAAGATTTCCCACTATTTATTTTATGATCTAAAACACTTCATGGATTGATCATTGTCCTCAGAGTAAAACCCACCCCTTCCCAGGGCCCAGAAGCTCTGCCCTTTGTCTGCAGCCACAGCTCCCGCTGCTCTCACATACCTGTTGGAAGTTCCTGCAATAAAGCCCAAGTGTGTACCACATCCCCACACCTTCTCAAATACAGCGTGCCTGTCCCCACTCTACGCAGAGAGGATGAAAAACAAAGTCTCCAAAACATGTTTGAGGATCATCAAGTTTATTACAAAATCAGGAGCAAAGGAGAACAGGGGAAGGGCCAAGGGCCCCGGGAAGACACAGTCCATGGAGAAGCAGGAGCCCCTCCTGCAGCAAGTCCCGTGCAGAGAACGCCACGGTGGCACCAGCGTCCATCATCCCCCGTCCACCGCTGCGAAGCTCCCTGTGACTCTGCCTTGGCCGTCCCCAACTTGACCCGTCACGTGGGCTTGACTCTTGTCCTTCTCCGACACATTTTGGTCAAGGACGGAGGGCATATGCACCTTAAGAAGAACCTGAAGAGCCGCCTAGCCACCCCTGGCCGCCTCTGGCTGGGGCCAGAGGAACAGGAACAGGCTGGGGTCCCACCTTCTGGCTGGGCAACTGGGAGGAGGCTGTCATCAGCAGTTCCATCTGGGCCTCCTGCAGCGTCCCTGCTGCTCCTGCTGCTCCTGCTGCGGGTGGCAGGGGAGCCAGCGGGCTCACCCTGGAGGGCGGGGCCGGGGGTGTCTGGCAAGGACTCCAGGCTGGGCAGGCTCGTGCTGCTCCTGGACGCTGGGCTGGGTGGGGGTACGATCACCATCTCCTGGATGGCGGGGCCGGTGGTGTCCGGCAAGGACTCCAGGCTGGGCAGGCTTGTGCTGCTCCTGGACCCCGGGCTGGGTGGGGGTACGGTCACCCTCTTCTGGAGGGCGGGGCTGGTGGTGTCCGGCAAGGACTCCAGGCTGGGCAGGCTCGTGCTTCTCCTAGACCCCGGGCTGGGTGGGGGTACAGTCACCATCTCCTGGAGGGCGGGGCTGGGGGTGTCCGGCAACAACTCCAGGCTGAGCAGGCTCGTGCTGCTCCTGGACGCTGGGCTGGGTGGGGGAACGGTCACCCTTTCCTGGAGGGTGGGGCTGGGGGTGACTGGCCTGGACTCCAGGCTGGGCACGGCCCTGCTGCTGCTGC